>JAOQMM010140565.1:0-13351 GCA_027563515.1 Erythroxylum platyclados | reverse complement strand
ATGTCATCTTTTGACCCCTGAACATCGAACCGCAACTGAAACGCGCGGTCGAAGACGCCAGACAGGTCAGACGCGTAGTCAGTAAGAGTGCGAACCTTCTCCGCGGTTTCCCCCGCATTCTTCCCGACATCTCCAAGGGACTTGCTCGCGGGAAGGGCGCCGCTGGGAATGCCGCCCAGGTTTTTAGTGAGTTCGTTCGCTTGGGCACCCAAATTGCCCATCTGCTTTGAATAGTCCGCAACATCCGTGGACGTAGTGGGAAGGCTTTTCGCCCAGTCTGCAAAACCACCCTTGATGGTGTTGCCGATGTCCGGTACCGAGGCCGCAGCGGCGCGCGCCGCATTCGCAACGCGCCCAATCCTCGCATCAATTGTGTTGATCTGCTGCGCAACGCCACCCAGGAAGGGGACAACGCTTGCGATTGAACCGGCAACCTTAAAAATACGCTGAGCAGTTGTCGCGAGGGCCGCGCCGATATTAAGGAACGATTGAACGAGAATGCCGTCATAGTCAACAAGAGTGCCGATGATGGGAATGATTGCCTGCATCGAACCGCCGAAGTTGAAGACGAGTTCCGATGCCGCCGCAAGAACGCCCAACAAGATCGTTGCCCGGAAAAGCGCAGCGATTGCCACGCGTAGGAATCCGGCTGCACCACCCGCAACCGTCATCCCCTCGGCGGCAGCAATACCCGCTGTTCGAGTACCGAACAGTGCGCTCGTCAACTGACCAACCGCGCCAAAGAGGCTAGTGACGCCGACTCGTCCTGCCGCGCCCTGGAACGCAGCCGTCGCAATCGCAGCCAAAATGATTGCTGTCCGCAGGGCAGCAAAAACGCCGATCCCAGTCGCGACCACCAGGAAAGCGTTTGCCATACCCGGGTTGACGTTGACAAAATCCGTGACGCCCTTGACCATCTCGGACAATGCTTTAACAATCAAGGTGATGCTGTTCAAAGCCCCACTGTTTGACATCGCGTCAAGCAAGTTGTTGACGTTGTTTGTCAAGATCGAGAACTGAGCCTGAAGGGTTTCGACGGTTACGCCATACTGGCTTGCGAGATCTGTACCTTTCGACCAAGAATTTGTGGCATCCTGCTGAGCCTTGTCGACAACGCTCAAATTGGTCGCAAGGCGTCGCATAACCTCAGATACGCGAATGCCGGAAAGTCCAAGAGCATCGAGCGTACTAGTACGCTGCGCAGAAGACATTTTCGACAACGATCCAAGAAACCGCCGGAAGAACTCGTACGGATCTGTCTTGATGAGGTCGGCAGTCTGTTCCTTGGTCTGCCCAATGACGGTCGCAAAGTTTTCCAATTGCTTGCCACCGTCAGCAACTGCGTGATTGAGTTTGCCGAAGAACAGTTCGAGAGCGCCCTGAGAACGCTCCGGGGCTTCTCGCAGGGATGACAGTGCTCCTGAAAGGCCGATCACTTCTTGAGCAGAAAATCCAGCCTGAGCCGCAGTCGCGCCGATCTTCTGGCTCATGGTGAGGATTTCTGCCTCAGTAGCCACCGAGTTTCGGCCGACGTAGGTGATTGCAGAGCCAAGACGGTCGTAATCGGCCGCGTTGACGTTCAAAATTTCCGAGAGTGAACCGAAAGATTTTGCAGTCTCTTCAGTTGTGACGCCAGTGACCGAGGAGAACTGCGCCACAGTCTTCGTGAATGCAACGACATTTTCAGCAGAAATGCCCAACTGATTACCCAGTGTGGCGATTTGCGACAAATCTTGAAAGGCGACGGGAATGCCAGACGACAAATCGATCAGGCCATCACGGATGGACTTGATCTGCGTACCGACATCCCCACTAGAGATTGTGGTCGTGCGAACTACCTGAGCAAATGACGATTGATAATCGGCAGCAGTTTTTACAGAGGCGACACCCAAGCCGATCGACGCTTTGGCGATTGTGCCGAGGACTCCCGCAGAAACGATGAGCGGGTAGAAGTTGCCAATCTCATTCGACAGTTCTTTTGCACCACGAGTAGCACGACTCATCGGCAGCACAAGACCCTCGGTCGCCGCACCAAGAGCCTTGATTTTTGGAATAGACTGAAGCAATCCGCCGGACGCGAAGTTGTTCGTGCCGGAAGCAATGCTTGAAGCCAGGACATCCTTTGCGCTTGATGCTGTGCGCAACTGGCTAGCCAACGCCTTCTGCGCGTCACCTGCAGCCTTTGCAGCGGCGGCGACCTTCTCATCAGCATCGGACAACGCCTTTGCTTTCTGCGTAGCAAGCGCAACTGAGTTGTTCAAACCAGGCAGGTTGACCATGCCCTGCAGGAGCCCATTGCCCGACTGGGTTGACCTATTCGGACTCTGGAATCGCCCCGTCGCCTCGCTGCGTCGAGCGGCAGCGGCCACAGACGCCGACAGTTCTTTGTAAGCAAGAGAACTTCGCCCCACAGCAGCAGCGGTACCATTCAACGCAGCAATTTCACGCTGCTCCGCGGCGATGGCTGCATACTTAGCCTGCATGTACGACTTCAGTTGCGCAGAAGCGTCCGCCCTAGCGCGTGCCTCAGCCTCAATTGCCGCGCCGCTAGCCACCGAGTCGGTGTTATAAACGCCCTCGCTGACGCCTGCAGACTGTGCAGATGCTTTTTGCATCGCGCGGGCAAGTGCAGCGTTAACGCTTTCTACACCTCGAATCTGGCGGAGCAACCCCTGTTCAAAACCGCTGGCCCGAAAGCCCTCGCCATTGATTTGCCGCCGCAACTGCGCAGCGCCACGTGCTGCCTGCAATGTCGCTTGCCCGTAACGGTCCAGCCCGCCGACCGCTTTACCGGCAGCCATGCCCACATCGAGCATTGACTGCGCAACCTTGTTGGCCGCCTGCTCGGTGATCGTGCCAGCCTTGACGGCTTTGCCAAGTGCATCAACAAAAGAATTGATAACATTCTTGGCGGTGACTGCCGAAGATGCGTCAAACTGAAATTCCGCGGACCAAAAGGAACCGTTTTCCGCCAAAGTCCTGACCTATCTGAGAAGAGATAAAATGCACTCTCTTCTAGGATACGGGCTTATAGGTCTTTAGTTTTTTTGTCAATCCATTCTTGGCGGGTCTGCCATTTTGGCTCCTCATCTTCTCCAAGATAAGGATGTATCAGTTTTGTCACAAAACCTTCACCAGGCTGAGCCTTGTAGCCTTCGCGCTGAGTGATTCGATCAATCGCGGCTTGCGCTTTGTCGATTCGCCTTGTTGCCTGGACATCAACATCGTCAGCCTCGATCTCCCAGATCAGATGCCCCTGATCAGTGGTCGAGTCCTCGATAATTTGCATGGCTGATGCGATAGCAAAATCCCAAGCAGTCCAATCTCCTGCAGAACCGTCAGGTGCTTGCGAGACGGCATGCCGATGACCGGCGTGTGGATCGCGCATGAGCATCGCGATCGGTCGCTGGTGTTGCGTCAGAGCCAATCGAAAGATCGGAGTGTAGAACTGGGAAATGCCCCGCGTCAGGGCTTGGACAAAAAATCAGTGTCCTGGGCTGCGCGCTCAAATCCGGCCTTGACACCGTCACTCAACTCGCGCACGCCGTCGAACACTGCGTCCATCGCCGCCTGCGGCGCATACGCCCTGAACTGCTCGATTACTGCCATCGGCGGATGCACCTGAACGGCACCTGCTGGATTTTCAATCTTGACCACCATCGCCTGCAGCAGCAGATTTGAGAAGTGCTGCTCCCGCTCTTCGTTCGGCTGTTCGATTCCAAAAGCAGCGTCTTTGCCACGCGGAAATGCGGCAATTGCTTCGTTGATCAGATCCTGACGGTGCTTGTTGGATAGACCACGAAGCGTCATCGTATACCGCGACTTCTTCAAAGTCTCGACCAGTCCGGCCAATTTTGCCTCAAGCGCATCATGTTCATCCGTCTTCGACAACAGCGCAAGATTCGTCAGTTCTTTTTCGCCCTGCGCAATAGCCAAAGCCGCAGTCTCGTCCAGATAAAACGGAACTTCGATCTCCGGATAATTGCGCCCCTGCAGCACTGCAGCAATATCAAAAGTCTTGGGGTCGCCCGCAACGTCAAGTTTGTCAGTCAATTTTCTATATCCTCCGCTAAAAGAATATAATCAGTCTACAGGGTTGCGGTAAATTACTGCCAGGTACCGTCCATGTAAACCAAAGTCTCAACCCCACTGTCGACGCCGTCCGTTGACGTGGGAGCGGTGGCTTGAGCGGGAATAACGACGCTGCTCGTCGAAGTAGCAGCAGAGGTGCTTTCCGAAACCGTGACCGTGTACGCCTTCTGACTGAGCCCAGGGGATACAAGCCATTGTCCTGTCGCAACTGCAATGAGGCCATCGTTGGGCGAAATGGAGTACGAGAGCGCACCATTCGTTTTCGCTTGCGAGCCTGTGGCGTCGATCAAATAGTAGAGCGTGTTACTTGCGGCCACATTGACGGTCGGTGGCGTCGTAGAACCCCCGCTGCCAGACGCATTTGCGATTACCGTAACGTCAGAAGTCGCGGCGGCGCCATTATTGTCGGTCGCCGTCAGTCGGAAGACGTAAGTGCCCGCAGTCGAGATATTGACGGTAGCGCTAAGCGAGGTATTGTTAACGATCGTCACCGAAGTACCGGAGACCTGTGCCCACTTGACAGTGCTGACAGAACCGTCCGCATCGGACGCGGAGCCTGCCAGCGTGACGATGCCCGGGACAACGATCTTCTGTGCCGCGCCCGCGCTCACCGTGGGTGGCCGATTCGCTGCACTTGCCTCCTTCAGTGCAACAAGAGCGCTGACGCCAACGAACTGTTCATCCGCTGATTTTGCCGTCCGAGTGTAGGTTCCTGCACCGACTGTGCTGCCGGTGTCGGCCACAGCGATCGTGGTGTTGCTGGTCGTGATCGAGCCGCGCGTCACGCCGGATGCGGTGAAGGTGCTGGCCTGCGCGTTGACGAACGCACTGACGAGCCACGTACCCGTACCGACAGTCAGTGATCCCGTTGCGAAAGTTTTGGATTTGTCAGTCTGCAATGAGAGAACCGAGCCGGTAATTCCAGCGGATCCGCGGTAGGCGACAATCACAATCGCGATTCGACCATTGACGTTTTTTGACACCCAGGTGTAAGAACTTGGCTCATTCCCGGTCGCGACTCGATAATACATGTTCAATCGCGCACCAATTTGAGTTGAGGTCAAGTCAACAGTGCTTTTGATGAACGTCCATCCGTCGGGGTGATCTGAGATGTTGGTATCCAGATTCTTCTCGGTCGCTTGGGCCACGAATGCAAGCATAAGATCGCCGTTCACGACACCGGATGGTTTCGGTGCGGCGAGTGAGGGTGTACCGGACGAACTTGTGCTCGACGTGCTTGTGCTAATAACTGAAATACTCATCGGGGTACGATCCTGTAATACTTGGTCGGGTCTGCGTCTGAAGTTTTGGGCTTCAACTCTTTGCCGTTCTTGATGACAATCGGAGCGGTCTTTTGGATTGACCCCCAACCACTGATTCCGACAGCGAACATGCCGTTGTAGGCCAACCCCGACCATACCGGTTCGATAATACGAATTGGCGACAGGTCAGGCACTGCTGGCTTTGTCAGTTTTCCATTGATCTTTACGTGCTGGCCGCCAGTACCGTTCATGTGGATCATTGGGTTGACGAGCACGACCTGACCGATCACCATTTCCAAGTTCAACCCACTGAATGCCTTGACTGAGTTGTTCTCGATGTAGACATTGGTAAATTCGAGATTAGAGGTATTGTTAGACCCGTTGTTACTGGTACCCGCAACCGACATCGTCAATCCTGAGACGAGGGTGTCGTGCATGCTGAAATCGGTCATGATTGGGTGTTTGTCCGCGTTCCATTGGAATCCACCACTACGTTTCCAGCCGCGACCGAATGGATCGGTCGACGTTGAGTTCGGACGCGACTTCGAACCAACTGGCAAACGACCGTCGATTTCAACTCGACGGACCAGAAAATCTTGGCTGCGCCGCGAGTCGACCGAGCCGCACTCCCAAGGTGGGCCGTTACCATTGGAGGCGCCAAATCCCTGTAGCAAGCAGTTTTGAAAGATGCTGCTCTTGTCGGCCAAGTTGACGTTTAGTCCCTTGTGCCGAGTCGGTCCGTAAGGAAACTGCGAGTTCTTTCCGGTGTCGTTGATAGTCGGCTGGTCTGCACCGATGAAGTTGACGCCCATGATGAACTGCCGCCCAGGAGCAAGACGAATTGCTGAGATCGGCGTGGTGTCCCAGATCTCCTGACGATTGACTGCATCCGCCTGCTTGAAAGACATTGCGTTGTCATCGAGTCGAATGCGGTTGTCGAACTTTCCCCCCGATATGCCGCCGACAAATCCCAGCAAATGCGGCGAGTAAAGTCCGTTCGGCGAAGCATCGCCCTGAAACGAGGGGATAAGCAAAGACTCACCGGAAATGTCAATTACTGCATCTTGAGTGAGTCGGTTGAGGGCTCGCTGCGGATTCGTGTCATCGCCAGATTTCGCGATCGAGTTCCATTTCACTACACGAACGCTGGAGGGAAAGCCCTGAGTCGGATTGCCCGATTTCCACGGACTCTTGGGAGTTCGGTTCGGCGAATCGGGTTCCTGTGGCGGATTGCCCGGATCGTCGGAATCTACAGGGTCCGGTGTTTCTACCGGAGCGGGCGCCACATACGGCAACGTGGCAGCGGCCACACCGGTGGTCACCGTCGTGAGACCCTGGGCGTCTTTGATCGTAAGCGTTACGGTATATAGACCAGTCTGGGAATATTTGTGCTGCCCAGTGACACCCTTGGAATGAACCGAGTCGTCACCCCAGTCAACATCGTACGAAAGGGGTCCACCTTCGGGATCAATTGAACCTGCAGCGCTGTACGAGGCGAGCAAGTTGGTCGTGAAAATGTTGAGAACAGCCTCGGGTGGTTTATTGTTTCCGAGACTGTAAGTAAACAAGACAGTAGACCGACGGCCATTTTGATCAGTGACGGTCACCTCAATGTCCTTGTCACCGATCTCCTCGAACTCGTGAGTTACGTAATTTCCTACCTCGACATCTCCATCATCGAAAGTCCATTCAACACGGGCGATAGGGGAGTCGGTGCCGATTGATCGGCGAGCATCGAAAACCAGTGTGTTTTCAAGTGGATTGGGCCGGGTGACGACGTAGGATACAACTGGTCGCGTATCAGCAAACGATGAACCGGGAGATCCACCCTGGTAAATGATCCAACCCTTCTCGGGATCATAGACCGCTTTTTCAACGCTCACGAAACTTGACGATCCCACTTGTCACCGGCTGCCATATCAAGTGGCGATGGCGCTCCGATATAACCTGTGGAGTCGTATCGAACAACTCCTGTGTACTCGGAAGGAATTTTGCTAGTTCGTGAAGGCCAGCCGAGTGTCGGCGAATACGCCACGATCGGCGTGATTCCATAAAGAGTGAAATCCAGTACCCGACCGTCGCCCTTCGGCTGAAACGCCCCGCGGATCGCATCAGAGACGATGCCGCTTTTTCCGTTGATCTGTAGTGCGACTTCCTGCATTGCTTCGTCGTACTGAGTTTCCAGATGATTCAAACGGCTTGCTGAGATTGGTGTTGCCGGATCCTGATTGTTCCATTGCGACCGAGTGTAAGACATTAGTAGAGGTCCACCCATCCTGCGGATCGAATAATGATTTCGGGATTCGCGGTGATGCGGATCCACAGTTCAGATCGAGATTGCACGAGAATTCCGAGTGTTTGACTCGACTGCGGCCCTCGCAGAAGCACCTTGCCGCTAGTTGGATTATTCCCACTGGTGACGACCGGTGTCCAATCCACCTGATCAACCGAGGCTTCAATTGTTGAACCATTCGGTAGTGCGGTGAAGGTGAGGTTTGCGTATTCTGCGCTAGCCTGCTGCAAATCCATTAGGTGATTCCTACTATTCGTACCGGCGAAAGTTCGACACTCAAAGAGCGCTTTTCAATTACACCACTTGCACGGCTAGGACTGAGAACGGTTTCAACCGGAAAAGCCGCCACTGTTCCAGTAATGCGCACGGAGTTGCCGTACATATCAAGGATAGCGAAATCAATGTCCGCAAATGCGGACCGAGCAATTCCGACTGCAGTGAGGGCGCCCTCTCCGCTAAAGATACAAGCGGCAGGGATTGACGGGACGGCGGTGACTGCGAAAAGTCCAGCACCATCGGTTGCGACGCCGACTTGAATGGTGGGCTTGATGGTGGCGGTGAGCGCGCCCAGGCCGGTGAAGTTTGCTTGGTCGGTGTGGCTTTGAGTGTTGAATGAAGCATTGAGTGTGCCACTGCCGGTGACCGTGCTGACGATCGTAAAAGACGCCGAGCCTGCAGCAGCAAGTGATCCGCTGCCGATGAAGTCGGCCGGGAAGCGGAAGTTCCGCGAGCCGACGATATCCAGGGTACCGGAGCCGGTAGTGCTTGCGGTGTGTCGGAAATTGCTGCCCGCTGTGTTGCTCGGCGCGCCCGACCCGGCGAAGTCGCCGGTGCTCAGAGGCCTCGGGGTACCCTCGAAGTCACTGTCGCCCAACCCGTCAAGAGCGGCAGTGCCCGATTGGGCGACCGCGATTGGGGCGATAGCCAGCGCGCCAGAGCCGGTGACCGCGGCTGTGCCGATGGTCTTGATGGCGCCAGTGGCGCTGAGTGCACCGTTTCCGGAGAGATTGATCGATGCGGCGCCGTTGCTGCCGCCGGAGACGACGAAGGATCCGGTGCCGGTCAGTGAGGCACTGCCCGACGTCGCACTGCGAGCACTGAGGGCAAGAGTGCCGGTGCTGGTGAAGGTGGCCGCAGCCGCGCGGTAGGGCGTTCCGGTCGCGCTAAGAGTTCCAAGGCCGGTAGTTTCGACTGCTTGATTGAACGCGGGACTCGTGTTGATAGCAGTCGTGCCGCTGCCGGAGGCGGGTGCCGTCCCGGAGTCGGTGATTGTGGAGGTGCTGGTTAGCGTGCCGGAGCCCGTAAGAATTGCGCTGCTAGCAATGCCGGGAGCGCTCGTGACGGCAATGATGCCGGAGCCGGTGCTCGGGCTCGTGCCGCGGAAAGTCGGTGTGCCGTTGCCGGTCGTATTGCCGCTGCCGGTAAGGGCGCCGTTGCCCGAAGAGATTGACAGGGTGCTGGCGGCGAGCGTGCCGGAACCGGTCGCGGTTGCGGTAGACGCGACGGTCGGACTTGCTGTCAAAGTCAGCGAGCCACTGCTGGTCAGTGCTGCTGCAGTAGTGAGTGCTGCGGTGCCGGAAGTGGACGTCGTGCCGGTGCTAGTCGCCGCGGCTGTGGCGGTTTCGTTGGCCGCGCCGGAGCCAAAGGCGGAGCCTGAGCCGGAGAGTCCAGCGCTGCCGGTGGTAAGACCGCCGCCAGAGGTCGTGAAGGTGCCTGAGCCGTTGGTGTTGGAGGTGCCCGACGTTGAAGGCGTGGCGCTCGGGGCGATTTGGCCGCTGCCGCTGTATGCGGCAGAAGCAAACGTGCTGATGGCGCCCTGTGTGGCGGCGAGTGTCCCCGAGCCGCTGTATGAGGCGGTTGCCGCGGGTGTTGGCTTGGTGCTATTGGTGAGTGCGCCGGAGCCAGAGGTGTTGCTACTGCCGGGGGTTGTCGGGCGGGTAGACGGAGCGAGCGTGCCGCTACCACTGAAACCCGCATTAGCGCCGGTGATTGTGGTAGTTCCGGGCGTCGGCGTAAGTGTGCCACTGCCGGACAGTGTGCCGCTGCTTGCAGGCGTAGGCGTGGCGGCGGGGGCGAGGGTGCCGGTACCGGCTGAATACCCCGATCCCGGTGTTGACGGCGTGGATGTCGTCGTGAGCCCACCGGAGCCTGTTGAGGCTGTAGATGCGCCGGTGACCGTGATCGCACCCTGGGTCGTCATGAGCGCGCCAGAGCCGGTGGCGGAGGCTGATCCGGCAGGAGTCGGCGTGCTTGAGGTTGTCAGCGAGCCCGAACCGTTGGTGCTGCTTGAGCCTGGTGTGGATGGTGTGGAAGTGGTGGCGAGGGTGCCGGAACCACTGAAGGGCGCTGTGCCGGACGAGGCGCTGACGCTGGTGGCAGTGAGGGTGCCAGAGCCGGAAGCGTTGATCGCACCGCTTGCACTCGGCGCAGTAGTCGTCGTCAGCGAACCTGAGCCGCTAAGGCCGTTTGAACCAGAAGTCTGCGGGGCGCCGGTGTTGCTTAGTGCACCAGAGCCGGTCGAGGTGGCACTGGTGGACGTTCTGGGCACGGAGACGGCAACGACAGTGCCTGAGCCGGTGGCGTTGGCACTCTGGCTAGTGTTGGTCGTGGCCGAGGCAGCGAGGGTGCTGTAGCCGCTGGCGCTTGCGGTGCTCGTGACGCCGGGCGTTCCGGTGTTGTTGAGGGCGCCGGAGCCTGCCAGTCCGCCGCTGCCAGTTTGAGTCGTGCGACCCGACTGCGAAAGAGTGCCATCGCCGGTCAGGGTTGACTGAACCTGCTCGGAGAGTGTGGCTGTGATTGACAGGGAGCCTGAGCCCGTGAAAGCGGCACTTGCTCCAGTGACAGTGGTGGTGCCCTGGGTGGTGCTCAGCGTGCCGGAGCCCGAGTGGTTTGCGGTCGAGTTGACGCGCGGCGTGCTGCTATTGGTCAGCGCGCCAGAGCCGGTGGCCGCGGTCGCAGCGCTCTCGTTCGGGGTGCCGGAGGCAACAGCGGTGCCGGAGCCGGACAGGTTCACAAATCCGCTGGTCGAGGGTGCAACAGCGGTGGAAAGCGAACCTGAGCCGTTGTACGCCGACGACGCGGAAACGTTTGGCGCGTATGCACTGGTCGCGAATGCACCCGATCCGGTAAGGGTGGCGGATCCCGACGCGGTCTGCACCCCGCTCGCGGTCAGAGATCCCGACCCTGAGAAAGCAGCGCTGTCGGCTACCTTTGGTGCCGTCGTGAAAACGAGTGTTCCGAAGCCCGCATACGGTGTGCTTGACGTTGTGGCGACCGCACCGGTAGCGGGCGTGAGGGTGCCGGAGCCGCTGTAAGTGGCATTGGCGACGGGGCCCGGGCTTGTGCTGTTGGCAAGCGAACCGGAGCCGGTTGTGCTTGCGGATCCGGAAAAGACCGCGACAGCGGTGACCGAAAGGCTGCCGGAACCCGAGAGTGGGGCAGTGCTCGCAACCGAGATTGCGCCTGCGGCTGCCGCGATCGAGCCGGAGCCGGAGGTGGTGGCGCTGCCGGTGTTGCTCGGCGTGCCGGACGGTGCGAGAGTTCCAGATCCGGTGCTTGCTCCACTGGTGAACTCATTGACCAATGAGGTAGTGGTAAGAGTGCCAGAACTTGCAAAGGAGGCATTGCTCGACGCGTTGACGATGCCACTTGTGGCGAAGACGCCGGAACCGGAATATGCTGTGGCGTTCGCGGGGGCGGGCTTGACTGATTGTGCAAGCGAGCCATCGCCGGTCGACTGGTAGGAGCCTGACGCTGCTGGCGATGCGCTGGGGACTGCCTGCCCATCGCTTGCAAAAGAAGCGCTTCCGGTGTAGGCGGTAACCGTTGCGCCGTCGGTGACTTTGACGTTGTCAAACTCGAAATATCGAGCCGCCGATGCAGAGCCGTTTTGTGCAGTAAGAACCACCTTCCCAGCCGCGGTGTAGGGCGATGAGTCGGTTGCGCTGTAGTCCCACGTTGCCGGTTCCGCAGATGCGGTGTTCCAGACGCGGTATGAAATGACGTTGCCGATTGCTCGGAGCCGAACACCGATGGTGCCGTTTACGGGAAGGCCGCCGGAGAACTTGACTCCGCTTTGCAGGACCGTGTAATTTTGATTGTTGCCGCGACGCAGCGCGACATTGCCGTCGCTTTCTGCGATCTCAAGGAAATACCCGTTGTTCGGGTACGAGCCGTTGATGCCGCTGTCTGCGCGAATACCGACGACGCCGTACTGCTCGTTCGTGGTGCCGTCGAGTGTGATTTCAACATAGACTTCAGTGTCAGTCGCAGCGGTCATTCCACTGAGATACGCGAAAGCACCGGCGGAGTAGGCTGCGGATCCGGTGGTCAGTCGTCCACGGTTGCTTTGGATTGTGCCGCCGCTGGCGGCGGTGACTGTCCACTGCGCAGGCCAGGCTGATCCGGTTGTTCCCGTAAATGTTTCGGAGGCAAGGGTGTTTCCGGTGCCGCCGGTTCCGCCGGGCTGGGCTGCAGTTCCGGTTGCGGAAAAGTCATCGAAGAGAGCGGTGACAAGTCCGTTCTCCTGATTCTGAATCCCAAAGCCAGGAAATCCGGTGTAGGCTTTTGACGATGTTGCAGTGACCGACCAGGTCGACGGTTCTGCGGTGCCGACTGTCCAATAGCGAGCGCGAACGGTGGTGCCACTGGTTTGGAGTCGCAGTCGGTAGGCGACGCCGGTTGTGACCGTGACTGGCGCGCTGCTTCCGATCGCCGACGTTGTTGCATCGGCGGTGGTCTCGTAGAGTTGGATGTTCTGCGAGGAGGGTGAAATCTCAACGGATACGCCGATCGGCGACACGTACCAGCCGTAGGTCCCGGAACCAGTCCCCTGCCCACCTGCGAAGAGCGCAATGAAGCCGGTGGATGCTTGAGGCGTGATGGTAGCCGTGACGTCTGAATCACTGAGGGAAACGGACTCTAGTGACGCACGCGCACCGTAGTAGTTGGTGGCGGCACCGGGAGAAAGACGGGCCTGATTGCCCGTGACGGTGGCCGACCCGGTTCCGGAATAACTGCGGACTGTCCAGCGACTGTCCAGCGAGCCGTCGGGCTGATTGAATGAGTCGCCGACGGCCGGGGTTGCGCTTGACCGGAGGAGAAGCAGCATGGCCGATTAGCCCTTCCGGATCAAATGTACGTTAGTGCGACACAAACTCCACCAGCGCCTGCTGTGTTGTTAGTCGTTCCTGCCGCACCGGTGACCGCAAATGCGATCCCGGTCGTCATGCGCAATCCGTTTGCACCCATATTCAGCGAAACCGAGGATGTCGCTGCCACAGCGAAATCGATGACTGCCGCGGTTGTGCCGAGCGTAACAGCGGTTGCATTGTAGATTTTGACGTATTGCGCTGAGGTTGATGTGTTCGAAATGACGAGTACCTGGATGTCACCGGCCGATGTCTTTGACACCGTCGCGACATTGGTTGTGGTGCTGACATAGAAGGATGAGGACCGGGTCGTACTGCCAACCGCGACCGCGCCGACAAAGACCGGTCCGTCGGGCTCGCGGCGACTCTGCGCAGCCCCGCGCTGAGCCAGTCTGCTTGCGCAGCCTGATGGCCATGACCGAACTCGACCGCGAGGCCGAGCTCGGCAACCGGGCCGATCAGCGCGATCAGCTCCGGAGCCAGCGATGGAGCCCAGTATTGTTATTTATTGTCACTACCTCCCCGTGTCAGGATTGGGTAATTTGCGCGCCTGC
>JAOQMM010140506.1:0-10033 GCA_027563515.1 Erythroxylum platyclados | reverse complement strand
TCTGGTGTGACTTATAATCTTTCTCTTGATAATCGTACTGGCTGCCTGAAACTTATTAATGAAGAGCGTCACTCCATGAAGAACATTAACAATTGCTCGTCAATGACAGACGGAAACAAAACTAATGTCATATACCGAGCTTCTCTTGACAGTGATGGTGTGTTCAGGTTGTATTCTCACTGGCGTGATGGAAATGGCAAGCTCAAGACAAATTCTCTCTGGGCGGCTCTGGATAATGTGTGTCAGATAAAGAGTTCATGCGGCTTTAACAGCTTTTGCGAAATCGCCAACAACAGATCACACTGCCGTTGCCTTCCAGGTTTTAGTTATCTTGGGTCTAACCAAACTTCTCTTGGATGTGGTAGAAACTACTCTGAAGCAGATTGTGAAGGTGGGAAAGGAAATGAAGTCCTCTTTTCAATCACTAAAATGGATAACATGTCATGCATTGATCATCCCTATTTTCAGGAAAAAATGACGGCGGAAGAATGTAGTAATACTTGCCTGGAAGACTGTTACTGTGGAGCAGCAGCGTTAAGTGATGGAAATTGTATAAAGCTAAAGCTTCCTCTGAGGTATGTAAAGAAAGATTCACCTAATCAATCATTGTTCATGAAGGTAGGGTTTAAAAGCATTTCTGAGGAAAGGAACAGGACCCACCCCGACAAACTAGCACCGCCGATAAGTAATAAACTGCATAAGAATGAGATTGTCAAGATCCTTCTTCTGACTGTCGGTCTGATGTTGTTGTTATTCGTTACTGTGATTGTCACTGCATTCTTCATCTACAAAAACCGAACTCTACGATACAAAAGGCTGTCGAGAACCAAAGATGATGACGGTCTTACAAAGGAACTCACCTTGCAATTGTTTTCATACAAAGAGCTCAAAAGGGCTACCAAGAACTTCAGAGAAGAGCTTGGAAAAGGAGCATTTGGGACTGTTTATAAGGGAACTTTGTACAGAGGAAAGAAAGTTATAGCAGTGAAGAAACTAGACAAGCTAGTAGAAGAAGGTCGGCGGGAGTTCTGTGCTGAAATGCGAGTGATAGGGAGGACTCACCATAAGAACCTGGTCAGGTTGTTGGGTTACTGTGCTATGGATTCCAAGAGGCTTCTAGTTTATGAATATATGAGCAATGGGTCGCTTGCTGATCTTTTGTTCAAGTCCAGTACTCGACCAGATTGGAATGACAGAGTGAGGATTGCACTTGACGTTGCCAGAGGGATTCTGTATCTGCATGAAGAATGTGAAGCTCCGATCATGCATTGCGATATAAAGCCCCAGAACATACTCATGGATGATCACTGGAATGCTAAGATTTCAGATTTTGGACTTGCAAAGCTGTTAATGGCTGATCAAACCGCGACCTTGACAGTTGTTAGAGGGACTAGAGGATACTTGGCACCTGAATGGGAGAAGAACACACCAATATCTGTCAAGGTTGACGTTTTCAGCTTCGGAGTAGTGCTCCTGGAGATCATTTGCTGCAGAAAGAACATTTACCTTCAGACAACAAATCCTGACGAGGTTGTCCTCTCCACTTGGGCATACAAATGTTATGAAGCAAGAGAGTTGGAGAAGCTGGTGCTTGGTGAACAAGTAGAGAAGAAGAGCTTGGAGAAAATGGTTAAAGTGGCACTCTGGTGTGTTCAGGAGGAACCAGTTCGTCGTCCAGCCATGAAGAATGTTGTTCTGATGCTGGAAGGAGTAACAGATATACCAAGTCCCCCATCTCCAGCTATTGCCGCCTCCAGTACTTGAAACAAATCAGAACTACTTATCCCTCAATCCATGTGATAGCAATTTAGTTTGCATTACCGAATTACTGTGTCCTGAAGTGTTTGTGATCATAATGTAGTTTTGTCTTAGGATGGCAATGGTTTTCGTTGCAAAATGATACCGTATATATAATATTTAATTAATCGAGTTTTTAAAATTAAAAATTAAAAATTTCTTTTAAAAGGTTTATCTTTAACCTTTTGTTGAAACAGCTCTGTGACGTAAGGAATAAGTAAATAAGATTATAAGTAACACTTGTAGATATCCAACACTTGTTGGATTCTGGAAACAACTATGGCAACTGTAGAAGACGAGCTCTTCAGTGCTATGGCAGTCGGAGTCTATCTTCTCAAATCCAAACTTGGTCAGAGTCCACAGTCCATTGTATGGAAAGCAGAGCACACTCTGACTGGTGAAGAAGTGGTAGTGAAGCAAGTTTTCCTCTCCAAACTCAACAAGCATCTTAAGGACTGTTTAGATTGCGAGATCAACTTCTTGTCCTGTGTCAACCACCCCAACATCATTCGTCTTCTCCACGTCTTCCAGGTTCGGTGTTCAATCTTTAGTGATGATGGAGGTTTCTGGAATATGCCCTTTTGAACATTCTTGCTGTCGGCGGTTATGCTCTACAATTTTAAAGTTCTTTCAACAGTTTTGGAAATAGTCCTAGAAGCTTAAATTCTCTTGACTCCTAGGTTGGAAGTTGTGCGTTCCTTGTCCTGGAGTTTTGTGACGGAGGAGATCTGGCCTCTTACATTAAATTCCATGGAAGAGTTGATGAGAAGATTGCCAAAAGATTCATGCTTCAGCTTAGTAGGTGTCTTTGATGACTTCTACTTGCTTGTGTTATCGCTTGTTTGAAACTTGAGTGTTCCAATTGTTTCATCCACACAGGGACTGGGTTGGAAGTTCTGCATAGACATCATCTATTGCATAGAGACTTAAAACCACAGGTGTGATACATGTTAAGCCAGTTGTTTGTGATCACCAATGTGTTTTCTGCTTGATCATTGTCTGAATTAACTTATTAGATTCTTTTTTTGTTACCGTAGAACATTCTGTTATCTGGTCAGGAGGGTGACATGCTACTCAAAATAGCTGATTTTGGTTTATCAAGGTAACTTCTTTCAATGCCCTGCACTTCAGACATATGGTTCATGTCAAGCTTTTCAATTTCTTCTTACTGGATAGAACAGGAGTGTGCTTCCAGGTTGCTATGTAGAGACAGCATGTGGGTCTCCATTTTACATGGCTCCTGAGGTTCTTCAGTTCCAAAGATATGATCATAAGGTAGAGGTGTAGTTGGTTCTTGCTGCTTTTACGGTCTAAGCTTGAACATGTTAAAGAAAGCGGGGCTTTTTACTTACAGGTTGACATGTGGAGCCTTGGTGCCATTCTTTTTGAGCTTCTTAATGGTTACCCACCTTTTCATGGTAGGAGTAATCTTCAGGTAGGACTTTGGTTTCTTAATTTTGTTTGAGAATTCAGAAATCCTTCCTAGTACTCAAATTTTCTTTGAATTTCTTTCACATCAGTTGTTGCGGAATATCAAATCATGTCAGCATCTTCCATTCTCCAAACTTATCCTTCCTGGGTTGCATCCAGACTCTGTTGATATGTGCTCAAGATTACTTTCTGCAGATCCAGGTTTAGGAAATAGACACACCAACTCTGATTGCTTAGATCTTTGATGCTATTTTGGATCATTTCTGGAGTAATCCGTTGTTGTTTGCTCTACTTCTGCAGCTGATCGCTTGTCCTTCGAGGAGTTTTGTCATCACAGGTTTCTTGGAATCTGAAGGGGCATGGAAGTAGTATTCTCAGTACAGTCACTATGGTATCTCTGTGTATCTGACTTTTTGCGTAGGCCTTGTAACTTTGTACATCTTAATCGATAAAATTCTTTTACTTAAAAGGAAATATTCATAAATTTTTTTAGTTCTAACTTAGAAGATCTTAATTTGACTTTTGATTTCGGATTAGTCTGAATTTAATCTTAACTCATTTATTATACGATTAATCGGTCCAAAAGAATTGTTAAAGTCGAGGTTAATCTCAAAATTGTATCTTAATTTGATAAAATTTGAATATTTAATCTTAAATTCAAGCTTAAAATAGATTTAAAAAAAGGCCTTGAATGAGATAATTCTTTTGTATAATTTAAAGATTCTAAATTTAATCATTTGAATTAGTGTTTATATTTGATTTTAAATTGCATATTTATTAAATAATTTACATAGTAATACTTGCATTCAAGTGAATGATTAGTTAGGTGATTTATTTTAATGATTGGTATAAATAAAAGATTAACAAAGTTTTTTTTTTTTTGAAAATAAATGAGCTTCTTATTTGGCTTCAAAAGAAGCAAACTTTGCTCTGGGAACCTTAAAAAGTCGTAGTTAGAATCTTAAACTGAAACCACAAAGGACTCCAACTTGAAACATAAAAATCCGAACTTGGCCGAAGATCTTAACGAGGAACAGCTTGTCAGCAAATTGGCAGATTGGGTTTTTGGCAACAAGAACAAATTGCTAATTCTGTTGCTTATTAGGGCTTTAGCAAGGGTTTTTGGGCTAGTAAAACGAAATTGTTTTGGGCTATTTTTGGAGGAAAGAAGTATACTTTTGATCATCTAATCGTCTTCTTCTACCTCCCAATGCGTCCCTTTTTTCAGGCTCACCGACGACACAAGCTCTTCCCTCGCAACCCATCTCCCCTTCGCGTCGCCACTGGAAGGCTTTTAGCCAATCACCAGCTGCGTGTTCGTTGCGGTTAGTTCCGGCAACTTTCTTTGGTCTCTCTGTTTATAAATTTCGATGTGTTTCTATTTAACTTCATAAAGCCAAACCTGAAATTTTGCTTGAGCTTAAAAGTAAAGGTTGTTGCTTCTTTCTAGTCCTTAAATCTGCTCGAATATGACATCATTGTTACTGGGAAACGCATAAGACAAATTATTAGATAACCTGCACACGGTTCTTGTAAGTACTGTATTTCTGATATTGAGTTTTATCTCAGGTAGCCTGGCAAGATAGTGTTTTGATTTGGCCAACATTAACAGAATTGCAAATGGCCTGAGTTGCATTTCAAGGAATGATACAAACAAGTATGGTTTATAAACCTTTCTCTATACTATACCCAGTTGAGTAACAGTGAAATGAGTGATGAACCTTATTTTGGCATTTGATACTGATAGGAAGTGTAAGTTATAATATACATGTACACTGCCAAAACGGGCTCCCAACTAGTTGGGACAAGTTTGCCTCCTTCCCAGTTCCCAAAAGGATAGTTGAATTTCAGATGACTCTTTTTATGATGACATCATCTAAGGTAAGGAAAATCCTTCATGGCCTCCACAGTCATGATCCACTTACTCTTTTTACCAGAAACCTCATTGCTCTTCCACCAGACAAAGCTGACATTGCCAGTGACCTTGTAGCCATCTTCACTAAACAACCATTTTGCTTGAACAACCCAGATTTGAAGAATATTGCTCCATTTCTGGATACTAAGGTTGTTGAGACTGCCTTGAATGGTTTCAAGAGCTGGAGACTAGCTCATATGTTTTTTGTTTGGACCTCAAACCAAGTTGGATACAAGCACAACATCTACACTTATAATGCCATGGCATCTATCTTATCACATGCTCAACAAATAGCTCCATTGAGATCTTTGTACTTGGAAGTTTTGAATTCTCGCTGTCCAATGAGTCCGGGGACTTTGGGATTCTTGATTAGGTGCTTAGGTAGTGCTGGGTTGGTTGATGAGGCTAACAAGTTGTTCGATCAAGTTAAAATGACGGGCCTTTGTGTGCCAAACGAATATACTTATAATTGTTTGCTTGAAGCTATTTCGAAGTCCAATTCTATTGAGTTAATTGAGAACACACTTAAAGAGATGACTGATAATGGTTGGAGTTTTGATAAATACACCTTGACACCTGTTTTGCAAGCATATTGTAATATGGGGAAATTTGATAGAGCTTTGGAAGCCTTTAATGAGATGTATCAGCGTGGTTGGCTTGATGCATATGTATTCTCCATCTTGGTCTTGTCTTTGACCAAGTGGCATGAGGTGGACAAGGCATTTGAATTAATTGATAGAATGGAAGATCTCGGTGTTCAATTGAACGAGAAGACTTTTTGTTCCTTGATTCATGGACTTGTCAAGGAGTGTAGAGTGGATAAGGCACTTGAAATGTTTGATAAAATGAAAAAGTCTGGCTTTGCTCCTGATATTGCACTTTATGATGTGCTCATTGGAGGACTTTGCACGAATAAAGAGCTTAAGAAAGCCTTGCACTTGTATTCAGAAATGAAGCAATTGCATATCCAACCTGATGTTGGTATTATTTTTAAGCTTGCATCTTCTTTTTCTGAAGCACAAGAATTAGTCCAATTCATTGGTGAAGTCCATGAACAAGTGGACTCAGAAACTCTGGTTTTGCTTCAAAATTTAGTTTTCGAATCTCTTATTAGAAGTGGTTCGGTGAAGAAAGCTCATTATCTCCTCTGTGCAGTAATGGGGGATAGTTGTGAAGATGATGCAGATATAGGTGGTCTTTTCAAGGTTAAAAAAATGATCCCCCCTAATGATGCTACTTTCAGTATTGTCATTGACGGTTTGCTCAAAGCTGGCGACTTGAATGCAGCTCTTAACCTCTTTCAAGAGATGGCTCAAAATGGTTATAAGCGAGATATACTTCTTTTCAATAACATGATTGACGCACTGTGCAATTCTGATAGATTCAGTGAAAGTTGTGAGCTGTTGAGAGAGATGGAGTCATCAGGCTTCAAACCAACTCATTTTACTTTCAACTGCATATATGGTTGTCTCTGCCGGAAAACAGATGTCCTTGGAGCCCTTGATATGGTAAGAAAGATGCACTCTCTGGGGCACCAGCCATGGATAAAGCACTCCACCGCACTAGTCAAAGAATTGTGCAAACATGGCAAGGCAATAGATGCTTACGACTTTCTCAACGAAATGGTTGAAGTAGGTCTGCCACCTCATATAGTACCTTATTCTGCATGCTTAGATGGCTTAATCAAGATTCAAGAATTGGACCAAGCACTCAAACTATTTCAGGGAGTTTGCGTTCACGGTCGACATCCCGATCTGGTAGCTTATAACATACTGATTAAAGGCCTCTCTAAAGCTGGAAGAATTGCAGAAGCCGAGAGTCTTCTAAACGAGATGATCGCAAAGGGTATTGTTCCTTCAGTTGTCACTTATAACCTACTTATTGATGGATGCTGTAAACTCGGTCGAGTCAATGACGCCATGCTTTATCGATCTAAGATGCTGGAAAGAGGTATAAAACCTAATGTCATTACATTCACTACTCTGGTAGATGGTTTATGCAATGCAGATAGGCCTGATGATGCTACTTTGTTGTGGAATGAAATGGAAGGAAATGGGTGCACTCCTAATGCTGTTACCTTCATGGCTTTTGTTCATGGTCTCTGTAAGTGCAGTAAACCTGAAGCAGCTCTTGTTTATCTCAATGAAATGGAAGACAGAGAACTAAAACCTGATTCTTATGTTTATGTAGCAATCATTGATACATTTCTTGCTGACTCCAACCATATAATGGCTTTGGAGATCCTGGAAAGGATGGTTTTGAAAGGATATTTTCAAGAGTTACATAGTAAGGATCTTGTGACTGTAAATGATGCAATAAAGAAATTACTAGAAGATGATAGGACTTCATCAAGAGTCCAGAATCTTATTTCAAGTTAAAGCATTGCAATGTTCTCTTACCTTCTTCATCTATGGCTCCTAGTTCTTATATTCTTTCTCTAATTTTAAATAAAAGCTTGATCACTATGTGAGTTATGTATTTTATACAAAGAGAAAAGAAATAACTCCTCATTAATTACGTGAAAAATACTTTCTTAAAAACAACGATTAGAAAATTGAAGTGATTGGTTCGGTTTAATTGTAAAAATCTTGAATTGATTAAAGTTTTAGTTTAATGTATTTTAATAACCCTTATTATTAAAAATCGGTTAGTATATTAATTAATCAATCTAATTTATAAAAATAAATTTTTATTTAACAATAAAAATAATTTAGAATAAATTAGTTAACTTTTATTTAACAATCTCTTTCTTTAATTAAACTTTAATTTATTCGATAAGTACAAATAATTAACTTTTTAAATATTTTTCAAATTATTTAATTTTATTCTACCTTTACATATCTCTGTTTTATAATTGTTTAATATCGGTTAAACCTGTAAACTTAAAATTTTTTATCTTACCAGTTTAATTTTTGATCTAATTTTTTAAATATTTCTTAAAAATATAGATTATTCTATAAAAATTATATGTATTATTATATTTATAATTGAAGAAATAATTTTTAAACATATTTAATATTAAAGAAATAAATGCCTTAAATTCCAAACTTTTAATTACAATATGTAGCCTAAATTTTTGTATTAATATATTTAAATGAAATATTTTAAAGCATTCTTCATTCTTAGAAAGAAAAATCAAAAGTATCTTTTAAGTAGACTAACTCGCGTTGACCATACCACTTTTTAAACTCCAATTTCTTTGAATTTTATATACAACATGCATTTACTCATATTATTGTACTTATTTTCATAGAAACTTGGTATTATCCGACGTCACTCCCATCATAGTCATTAACTGTGACTTTGGGACTTGACTTGGTTGACTTGGACAAAGACTTAGAACACACGATGAGTGTTTACGCGTAGCTATTGAAAGTTCAAATTATTGTCGAGAATAGTCTCTGCCCACTTGGGGAGTTGGGACTTGGAACACACGATGAGAGCTATAAATGATAAACAAATTATTAACTTTATTTATCGGTCAAAATAAATTTGTATAAATGTATATAAAGGAAGATAATACAAAAAATTGTCTATTTTATTCGATGTTTTAAAACTAGACCTGAAATTAAACTTTTAAATAAGTTCTTAATTTTGGATCATTCATAAAAAATTGTTTGAAAGAATTTTAAGAAAATCTTTCTATTCCTTTTTTAAATATATGAAATTGGAATACTTTATTATATTTATATCAAATTAAAATTTTAAAAAATCATAATTAATAAATGTCCAAATTAATTTGTTGATGACCAAGAAGCTCTGGTAGGTTTGTAATTAATTCATGAGATGGACATCAATATAATCGTCTACCAATTAGTTTGGGAAGTTGGTCAATCTGAATGTTCTTCCCAACTTGTCGTACACTGCAGAACTGATGTAGCAATGCGTGGAATTGACTTCTTGGCCTTTGAATCGTCCTAGAGAGACAATGATCTTTCCTTTATATTGTCATCAATGGATGAACACGCCAGTTTCAGCAAGATCATCCCTTTCCATGGCTGTTTTCTCAATGTTTTTCATTGCTTTTTCATGTTTAACTTCTATAGTATCTGCTGAAGGAAGGCAATTCAATATAAGCACTGGATGGTCCTTGACACCTACCACAAACTCCTCTTGGTTGTCACCATCAGGACTCTTTGCTTTTGGATTTTACCCTCAAGGCAATGGATATGTTGTTGGTGTTTTTCTCGCCGGAATTCGTGAAAGAACAGTGGTTTGGACCGCCAATCGAGACAGTCCGCCGGTGTCCGGTGATGTTACCTTGGTGTTCACCAATGATGGAGGCCTTGTCTTGCGATCAAACGATGAGCAAGTTACCAGCATTGTTTCTGTTACTCAGCGGGCTTCTTCAGCTTCCATATCTGACTCTGGCAACTTTATGATCTTTAGCTCTGATCATCAAGTGATTTGGCAAAGCTTTGATAATCCAACTGATACGCTTTTGCCAACTCAACGCCTTGAAGCAGGCTCAGGGCTGATTTCTAGTGCTTCTGAAACTGATCATTCAACAGGAATTTTTACTCTCCAGATGCAAAGAGATGGAAACCTTGTGCAGTATCCATGGCCTGTAGATGCATCTATAGCAGAATTTTCATACTGGTCCTCTGGAACTGACGGAGCAGGAGATAATGTGACGCTGAATCTCGATCCCGATGGCCATCTCTATCTTCTCAATTCAGCTGGTTTCAACATAAGGGACCTCTGGAATGGAAGTTCAGGTTCATCTGCAAATAAAGCAATGTACTTAATGAGAATCGATGTCGATGGCATTTTCAGGTTGTACTCAAGAAAAGTGACTCTAAATGATAGCTGGTCGGTGGAATGGTTTTCTTCAGGTGAAAAGGGTTGTGTGGTCCTAATGGATACTGTGTTTTGATCGACAGAGAACCT
>JAOQMM010140273.1:0-13397 GCA_027563515.1 Erythroxylum platyclados | reverse complement strand
TGCGGCCGAGGGGTCACTCGTCTGCGTCGTCGGTGTCTTCCTCCGTGACGATTCGGGAGGACCAGTCGATGTCGGGTCGAGCGGTCTGCAGCACCGAGCGGACGGGGCTGTCGGCGATGACCTCGCTGAGTGCGGGGGCGTCGAGGAGCGCGTCGACGCCCTTGAGGCCCGTGCCGCTGATCTCGAGTCGGGTGAGTGCTCTCAGCTGAGCCAGCGCCCGGATGTCCGTGCCGGTGAGGTCATGCACCGTCAGGCTCTCGAGGGCGGTCAGCTTCAGGAGGAAGTCCAGGTCGTCCGTCTTCAGGCCCTCGAGCGTCAGTGAGGTCAGGCCGGATAGTCGTTCCCAGTCCGCATCGGGCAGGTGGTCGATCTTCGAGACGTCGGCGGACAGGTCCTGCAGGCCGGGAGCAGCCAGGAGCTCGAGGTCGGTTGCAGTCGCGAGCGTGGTGCGCAATCGGCGGAGCGAGTGCAGGGTCGACAGGTCGGCCGGTGTCACGGCTGAGGTGCCCTCGGGCGGGATGGCGACGAGTTCCAGGAGTCCCGGGTAGCGGTCCACGCCCTCGAGCGAGAAGGTGACGGCGACGAGGTCGACCAGGCGGGGCAGATCGGGCAGGTCCTGCAAGGATGCGATCGCCGGGGCGTGCAGCAGCAGGCGCCGCAGGTTCGCCATCTGTGCGAGCGGGCGCAGGTCCGTGCCCGCCGGGACCGAGTCTCGCCGGAGGTGCACGCGGACGGTGCGCAGCATCTCGACGGCGTCCTCCGGACGTCCGAGCTCCTCCCGCAACGCCGGATCGAGCGACCGGTACCACTCTCGCGCCTGCTCGGGATCGCTCTGGGACGGATGCACGACCGCGTACGGCATCTCGGATCCAGCGTTTCCGGGGTAGCTCCAGCCTTCGTGTCGTCGCACGACGGCTCGACGACGTTGCAGGAGCTCGATCAGCAGGTCGACGAAGTCCGGCAGCGACGGCGCCCACACGTGGTGCACATCCTGGTCGCGCCCGAAGTCGATCACCTGCCCGATCGAGCCGGTCGGGCCCGGCTCGAGGTCGATGCCGAGGAAGTTCCCGCCACCGTCGTCGGCGATCGGGAACCAGCCGGGACGCTGATAGGGCTCCTGCACCGAGCCCGGCGTGAACGACACACCCGCGATCCGATCTCGGCCCGCCGCCTCCTCCTGCAGATGGCGCCACGCCCGCAGCGACTCCGCCAGCGGGAGCATCGCGTAGCCCAGCAGCAGGCCCGTCGATCCCGGCTGCTCGCCGTCATGTGCGAGGTAGAGGTCGCGGACGCCGGCCGGCAGCAGGAACCCGATCGCCTCCTCGACCTGCCCCAGGTCCTCGGCACGTGCGCCGGGAGCCAGACGGCCGCCGGGAACCCGGGCTCGCAGCCGCTCGAGCGGGTCGAGGGTGCGTTCAGCGCGGAGACGCGCCAGGAGTGCCACGCGCCCAGTCTGCCGTCGCCCCGCCCGGGTGGGACTCGTCGATAAGGTCGCGCCACTCCAGCGGCTCCGGTCGCGGGAACGTGCACCGCGACCGCCGAGAAGTCATGGCACCGGACCCTGCCACGGTGTACCGACAGCCCTCGCACTGCGGCGTGAGAAGCGACTCACCGCGCTGATCGCGCTTTGAGGGCCGCGCAGTCTCGCCACCAGGCACTTGAGACGCCACGCCGTCGGTAGGAGGTGCGGAGTAGTGGCTGCTCAGTGGGATGCGGCGTCGAGCTGCTGTCGGGTGAGCGGTTGATCGGCGTAGACGAGTCGCACCGCTGTGGGATCGGGGTTGCCCGCGTCGGGTCCGCGGTGCTGCAGCGACAGCCCGATCTTTCGAGCGACGTTGCTGGAGGCGAGGTTGTGCTCGAGCAGGTAGGCGACGACGGGCAGCTCGGGTCGGTGCGCTCGCGCATGGATGATGGCGGCCCGCGCCAGTTCGGTGGCGTACCCGTTGCCTTGCGCGGTGGTGGCGAACCGGTAGCCGAGGTTCCACACGCAGTCGTGCACCACGCTGCAGCCGCCGTACCCGATGACGACCTCCTCGCCGCGCCGGCGGACCACCCACGTGCCGAGACCGTCGCGCTTCCACTGGTCGATCCAGCGGCCGAAAGCGGCCTGCGTCTGGTCGATCGAGGTGTACCGGAGGCTCGGGTAGTGCTGCCAGACCGCGGGGTCCTGCAGGATCTCATGCAGTGCGCGGACGTCGCCGAGTCGAGGCGCTTCTAGCGAGAGTCGCTCGGTCTCGACCGGCTCCGCTGCAGCTGCACCAGTGCCCGCCTCGCTCACGGCCCGAGAGTAAGCGGCCCATGGCCGTCTCGGGAGCGAGTGACCGAGTCGTCTCACGGGTAGGACGGTGAGACATCGGGCGCGATGGCTCGCGAATCACCGGATCCGCGGGCGGGTCGGTGAGAGGACACTGACCTGGTGGTCGGCGACGAGGTCCGATGGTCGGGTGTGCTGCAGTGGCGCGATGGAGCGTCCATCTCAGACGCCGCTGCTGGTCGAGCTGACGCGCGTGGCGTGCGGCCATCGACTGCGACGCGTTTCCAGGCGGGATCCGTCAGCAAGGCGGTCGTGGCGATGACGGTGTTGCACGCGGTCGAGTCCGGTGTGCTCGACCTGCATTGTCCGATCAGCACGTGGGTCGACTTCGAGTCCGCCCAGCTCGGCCGCCTGACCCTGCACCAGCTGCTGACCCACACGGCCGGCCTGGGCCACTGGTCCGACCTGCCTGATGTGGATCTAGCCAACCCACCCAAGCGCGACGACGTGCTCCGCCTGGTGCTGACGACGCCGCTACCTCACGCGATCGGTGAGTTCTTCTACAGCGCCTTCGGCTATCTGCTGGCCGTCACCGTTCTCGAGCAGGCGACCGGGGTCGAGTACCGGCGCTCAGCGGAGGAGGCGGTCTTCCGACGGGCCGGCATGACGAGCACCACGTCGGGGATCTTCCCGCTGACAGGGGTCTCGACGGGGGACGCCGAGTACGCCCACGGCTACCGCCGTGGCCAGGAGCTGCGCATCAGTGCCACCCCGACGACCCTTCCCGGCACGGGCGACCTGTGGACCACCACCGAGGACCTGTTGCGGCTGAACCTTGCGCTCTACGAGGGACGACTCCTGCACGCCGAGCACCTCGCCACGATGACCTCGAAGCTCGTCTCCCTGCCGTCCGCATCCGATGTCGGCGATCCGCGAGTCGTCGTCGACGGGTACGGCTACGGCGCCTGGACCGGCACGGTCCTCGGTCGACCGGCGACCATCTGCCCCGGCGACAACGTCGGCTACAGATCGCTGCTCTTCCGCGTGCACCACACCGACACCGACCTCGCGCTGCTCACCAACGACGACGGCTGTCCACTCCGGAGCCCCCTCGACCTCGTCCTCCGGTAGCAGCGCGCTGGGGGGAGCAGTCAGCGGCGGGCTGGCGCGTCAGCACGCGGAGTTCCGCAAGCCCGTGACCGGTAGCAAGTCGTCTCGCATGCAGGCAGGTGAGACGTGTTCGTCTGGCATGTCATTGAGTGCCGGGGCATGACCACTTCATCCTTCGGGGCGAGGCGCGAGGGACGCGGTCGAGGTCAGGCTGACGCAGTGAGCTCCTGGAGGCGGCATGTTCTCGGAAGTCTGCTGGCTCTCGTGTGCGGGGCGTTCGTGTTGAGCGCACTGTTCGGGGCATGGGTGATCGATGGTCGTGGCGGACCGGACATGCAGTGCTACCGAGCTTCGAGCCTTGAGACGTACGGAGGCCCCGCAGGAACCGAGGCCACGCAGTATCGAGGGACGTGGAGCGTCGTGCCGCTTGGCCTTCGATGCACAGTCGATACCCCTGGCGACGGCCTACCGCCCTATCGACACTCGTTCGAAGACTGGGGCTCGACCATCGCGGCCGGGGTAGCCGGGCTCCTCGGGCTGGCGGGGCTTGCGCTCCTCGTGGTCCCGACGAGGACCGAGATCCAACGATTCTTCCAAGCCATCGCAGCCGAGCCGTCTGCTTCGTAGGAAGACGCCGGCCTCTACTGCGTGCCCGCCCAGACGTAGTGCATCTCCTTGACGACCCTCGGCGGAACGAGGGTGTTACAGGTCAACGAGATCTCCTGGTGCCTGCCGAGCGATACCGTCCACGCTCGCGGCCCGGCGGTGCAGGTGACGACTCTCGGCTCACCACCGCCGCTGCCGTCGAAGTTCCCCATCATGGCCGGCGTCTTGGTCGCGGCGCTCGAACGGGTGATCTCGACCAGGATCCGAGTCGCACGAGCGTCGGTCACCAGGGCGCCGCGCTCACCCAGCTTCCAGTCCTGTGTCGAGGTGACGTTGAGCGCCATCACCGGCAGTGACCGACGAGCAGAAGTCGCAGATGCACACCCCGCGAGCCCGACCGCTCCGAGCACGAGGGTTGCCGCTAGTCCAGCAGCAACGAGCCCACGGCGGAAAGTCCTGCGCTCGACAGCGGGCCTCCCCTGGAGTTCCGCCAGCAACTCGGGCATGGCCAGACGCTACTGCGCCGCACGCGTGGACACTTCCCGCGCGCCAGTGCGCTATTGCGGCAAGGACGTGAGGCGTCTCGCGAGCAGGTGGTCGAGACGGGTACAAGACGGATGCCAGGCTGCCCGTCGTGAGTAGCAGCCGTGGCCGCATCTTGGTGCTCGCGGCGCTGCTGCTTGGTGCTGGCGCGGCCTCGGCTACTACCGCACTGACGACCTACTTCACGAGGTACTCGCGGTTCGACGGGCTCTTCGGTGAAATCGACTCGGCGCTGTATGCGCAGCTCACCCAGATGGCGCCCGTGGAGAAGAGCGCTCTCGTCCTCGGGGCTGTGCTCGTTCTGGGGGCTTTCCTCCTGGCGGCAGTTGGCCTGCTTCGTCGTCCTGCAACGCGGTCCTGACGTCCGACAAAGGACGATCTAGACGTCTCGCGGGCAGGTCTTCTGAGGCGACCTTGCTGCTGCGCCGGCGCTTAGCGCTGCAGCAGCGGCAGCGACGTCACTGACGTCCACTCCGCGCGGCATTCGTCGACGCTTGTCTGCAGGCTCGTCGGTTGCTGGCCCTGGTTTGATGCGCCGTTGACCGCGAGACTGCCCGAGTGACGAATGCCGGCGGTCGCGCCGCACCTCTTCGGGTCGATCGAGGCGGGCGAAGGCTCGAGCCCTCGAGCGCTCGAAGTCACCGAGGTATGCCTTCGTGGCTGCAGTGGTGGCTCTTCGCGACGTCGGTGGGGGTGCTGGCCAGCCACGTGTTCTACGTCGTCGGCCTTATTCACGCGGGAGTGGGCTGGACCGACGGCGCCCGAGCTTTCGGTGTCGATGGAGCGGACGTCGCAGATGTCCTACCGCCGAGTGGTCTCCAGCAGGCCGTCGCGGCGGCCTCGGTGCTGGCGGTGCTGTTCGGGCCCCTCGTCATGATGGGGACAGCTGGGGCAGCAGCAGTGGGGGTGTGGCGCTCACGACTCCATCGGCAGGACCACCTCGGGATCGCCACGCTTGCCGTGGCGCTCGTGCTCCTCCTGTTGCTGGTGGTCTGGGGCGATGAGCTGTTGTTCTGGATGCTGGATTGACGATCACGCGCGGCCAGCTGAGTAGGCCTCCATGCACGTCAACCGAGTCTCGGGTGACGTGAACGAGCAACCTCCTCAGAAGGAGTCGCTGGTGGTGCCGGCG
Organism: Erythroxylum platyclados; assembly: GCA_027563515.1. NCBI lineage: Eukaryota > Viridiplantae > Streptophyta > Magnoliopsida > Malpighiales > Erythroxylaceae > Erythroxylum > Erythroxylum platyclados. Next base: position 7,752 of record JAOQMM010140273.1, on the reverse strand, counting down.
TCGGTAGCGATCGTGACCTGCCGCCCGTCGACCATCTCGGTCCTTCCGTCTCGCCGGCGGGGAAGGTCGGATGTCGTCACGAAGAGGTTGATCGAGGGGTAGAGCTCGCGCTTGGTGGACGGGCTCCAGATCCGGAGGTAACCCTCAACCCCGTCCTGGATCCCATAGCCGACATCGCGTTCGCGGCAGCGCTGGGGCAGCGTCGCGATCGTGGGCAGCGGTCCGCAGCGCTTCAGCCGAGCAGGACGAAGACCGAGCGCTTGGCGGAACTCGACTCGTTGCATGCCGCCGGCTCCATCAGCGACTTCGAACGGGAGCAAGTGAGGGCGCGAATCATCGCCGAGTGATCGAGGACGGCGCTCGATAGCGGCTTGAGCGGCGGGCGCTCAGCAGGCAGGCAGTTGAGACGCCGCTGCAGGATTAAGGACCTACTCCTCGTCGTCCCACTCGTCGCGAAGTTCCTTGGTGAGGATGGCCACCTGCACTGTCAAGGCGCCCAGGAGCTCCTCGCGGTTGAGTCTGTTGGTGGTGCGGTAGCCCCAGGTGATGTCGCCGTCTTGATCGATGGCCTTGATGAGAACGAACGCCTCAATTGCGGTGTCGCCGGGTTCGAGTTCGTGGATCTCGAGCCCGGGAAGGACCTTCGCGATTGGTACGCGCTTCTCGCCGGGGTTGGGCTGACCACTGTGACTTCCCACCAGGAGATGCAATCAGAGCGCTGCTCCCGGGCCGACCTGCGCCGGCGCCGCCGTCAGAGACTCAGGCCCAGGCAGTTGAGACGATCACTCTCCAATCGCGGTATGGAGCCGGTCAGCGAGTCCTGCCAGCGCTGCTTGTAGTCCTGTTGCGTCCGCGGTTGATGCAAGCCCTTCGCGCTCAAGGCGTGCAGCGAGGGCGGTCTCGAGGTGACCATCCAGCTGCCCGAGCATCGACTCGCCTTGCAGCCTTGGAATGATCCCGAGCAGTGCTGCAGCGTCAGCCGTAGGAAGTGTTGCTTCGTCCGATCCGGTACTCGCCACGATCGAAGCGAACAACCACCTCAGCACCGACGCAATGATTCACTTCTTACGAGAAGGGGAGTGGAGCGTCTCGCGAGCAGGGAAATGAGGCGCTGAACCGCCTCGCCGGTCGGGTCTCGAGCGCCGGAAGTGCTGTGTCGGTCAGCGTTCTGGGCACGGCTGGTAGGTCTGCCCGATCGGGGACGTGATCGCCCGGCGTGGTGGTGACATCGTGCTCGGGTGGTGGCGCGATCGGGTCTGGTCTCGGAAGCGCGGGCGGCGTGGATCCCGGCTCTCGCATCCGGAGGCTGGACGAAGCGAGCAGGAGACATCTACACGCGCGTCCTGACCGACGACGCGATCGGCTGGCTCGGGCTCAACACCGCGGTGGGGCGGACGGACGGATTGCTCGAGGTGAATCCTGTTCTGGGCGTGAGGCACCAGGGAGTGGAGCGCCTGGTCGCCGAGCTGATGGAGGAGGAGTTCCGCCGGTACGTGCCGGCGACCTTGAGCGTGCACCTCGGATATGTCATGCCGGATGGTCGCTACCGCCCGTGGTTGTTCGGCGCTGATCAGCCGGTCGAGACGGTATCTCGTGAGATGGTCGCGGCTGTCGTCGCCTACGGGCTTCCTTTCATAGCGCGGTTGTCATCCCTCGAGGCGCTGGCGGACGCGATGGACGACGGGAGTATCGGGATCGGTGAGTTGCTGGCGTTCCGTCGACCCGCGGCCCGCCTCCTGCTCGGCGACAGCCGCGGTGCCGAGATGGCGCTCGAGGAGTGGCGAGCCCATCTCGGGACGAGACAGGACCAGGCCGCGGTGCGCTACCGCCGGTTCGCGCAGGCGTTCCAGGCGCACCTGTAAGACGCAAAGAAACGGACCGACCGCCGTCTCGTCCGACAGCGATGCGCCTCGCGAGCAGCCAGTTGAGACGCGTTCTCCGGATACTGCTGCAACAGTGCGACGCCTCTAGTAGCTGAGTGCTCCTGGTTGAGTCGCGTCATGGCGGCACGAGGCGTTCGTTTGAATCTGGTTCCTGCCGGTCCTGCAGATGCACCGGCGATGCGGGTGCTCGTGCGGCAGGCGTATCAGCACTACGTCCCGCGGATCGGGCGCGAGCCAGCGCCGATGACCGATGACTACGACGACGTGGCTCGTTCAGCACGGGCCCTGCTGGCGAGGACGGGCTCTGAGCTCGTCGGTCTTCTCGTGACCGAAATCGAAGGGGACGCTCTGCTGATCGAGAACCTGGCGGTGCTCCCTCGGCTCCAGGGCAGCGGAGTGGGGTCGCTCCTGCTGCAGAAGGCCGAGGACCTCGCGCGCGAGGCAGGCCTGCCCGAGGTCCGGTTGTTCACGAACGAGGCGATGGTCGAGAGCATCGCCTTCTACCGTCGTAAGGGCTTCGTGGAGACCGCCAGGCACGAGCAGGACGGCTACCGCAGGGTCTTCTTCGCCAAACCGCTGCAGCAGTGACAAGCGCCAGGCTCGTCTCCTGACGTTCCACGAGCAGGGCAGATGAGACGCCGCGTCCGCACGGCTTCTGCGAGGCGCGCTGATGCGAGAGGGTGGGCTCGTGCGGCCGAAGACGTGGTCAGGTTGGCTGCTTGTCGCGACTGTCCTGGGCGCTGCGGTAGTCGTTGCGAGGCAGGTCTTCGTCGCCTTCGCGCAGGCCGTCTACCTCGTGGATATGGTCCCTGGAGCTGATGCCGGCATCGCGACATCCCCCGAGCTCGAAGCCGCACGAGCCTCCTCATTGACCTGGGGGCTGTTGCTACTCGGCCTTGGTGTCGGTGCCGCAGCCGTACTGCTGTTCCGTTACCGGCGAATCAGCAGCCGTACCCGCAGCGGATCCGGCATGCGAGGTACCTGATCAGCTCTCACAACAGGGCGACGTCTCGCGAGCAGGGAACCAGGACGTCTCATGGTCAGGCCGCCGAGACGGCAACGTTCTGGCTATCGTGGCGGTCGAGCTCGCCCAAGGCGCATCTACCCGGTAAGGGTGCGTCCAGCCCGCAGTAGGTGAGGGTGGTTGCCCGTTCGTGCCGGGCCGAGTCCGAGGGGCTTCGCTCTGTTGCGGGCAGTGTTCGGAGTCCCGTTTCAGAGCAGGGCACGACGTGCGCCGTCTCGCAAGCAGGTGATTGAGCCTGCGTGCGGTCACGCGAACACCTCGGGTGGAGCCTGAAGAGCTGGCGCTACTGAGAGGTTGCGGTGAAGGAGATTGCTCGCAGTTGCCCGGTCGATGCGGGTACCTGCAACGACTACATCGTGTTCGGCCCGGCTCAGTTCTGGTTGCTGGTTACCGTGCTCACGGCGATCACGGTCTCGTTAGTAGTCGTTGGGTTAGTGATCCGGAGCCGCCGACGGACGAGGCGCGAGCGAGCGCCGGGCTCCTCGCGCTAGGTCCGAATGTTGGACGAGTCTCGCGGGCAGGTGATTTGAGATGCCAGCGCCACGGCGGGTTGCGTGTGACTCGAAGCCAGTAAACGCCGTTCGGACATCGCGAGTTCGTTTGGCCCGTCGAGAAGATGACGGTCGTGGCGGTGTCGGCGGTTGAACGGTCAGACCGGGTGGCGTTGCATGGGCGGCTCGCAGCGGCTGCGTGGCCGCTGGTTGGGGTCGCAGTGGGTGTTGGGGGAGCGGTACTTGCGCAGGTCGCGCCCTGGCCGATCTCATTGTTGCCGCACTATGCGGCGCCCTATGTGCTGCTGCTCGTGCTGGTCGGCGCCACCGCTGCAACCCGTCGCGCGGCAGCCGCGCGTGCCGCAGCCTGCTTTCTTGCATTCGTCATCGGCTACTACGTCGTCGTCGCTGTGCAGTTCGGCACGATCCCTGTGTTGTACGCGGGCGCTTGGCTGGTTGCGGCGCTAACGGTCTGCCCTCTGGCTGCTGCGGTTGTGCGCTGGTCCAGGACACAGCCCGGGCTCATCCAAGCGGGTGTTGCTGCGGTGGCCGGTGCAGCTGCCGTCTCGGACGGGACGGTCGGCAACCTCGTTTACGTCGCACTCGGTTGGCGTGACGCCACGGTCTTGCAGCCGGTTCTTGTGGCGGTCGACCTCTTCGTCGCCGCTGTCGCCGTCATCGTCCTTGCGTGCAACGCGAAAGTGCGACTGCTGTCGATCGTGCTGCTCGTGCCCTTCGCGGCAGCCGCAACATTCGCAGGCGGCGCAGCACATTTCGGACCCGGACCCTACTTCTAGACCACCGGATGCCTCGAGGGCGGGCCTCAGACGTCTCACGGCAGGTCGCTGGGACGGGCCGCAGCGGGCGCCGCCCGACGTGGAAGAGTCGAGGTTGTGAGTGCTTCGACTCGGGCGACGGGCGCGGATGCGTCTGGACGGCGTGCCGCGAGGGAACCGCGGGCGAAGTGAACGGCCCTGGGCGCACGTTGCGCGGCTGGCTACGATTCCTCGCTGCACCGACGACCGCTACGCCTGGGACGCCGCCCCCGCTTTCCGCGCCTGAGGGTCCAAACGCGCTCGACCTCGTCGAATGGGTGCCCGCCGCGATTCCGGGTGCGCCGAGGGCGACCGCCGAACAGGTCATCGCCACGTACCGCGCGTTCGGACGGTGGCCCCTGCCGGAGGACTTCCTAGACGTCGCGGCCGAGCACCAAGGCGTCCGTCCCGTCCCGTCCTCGTTCGACCTACCGGACGGCTTCACGCAGAGCGTGGAACACCTGCTGCACTTCGAGCCCGACTCCTTCTCGAACATCGTCACGCGCCGACATCCCCTCGAGGCCGTGCTAGACGACGGCGTGATGCCGTTCGCCGAGTGCCTCGGCGGCGACGTGCTCTGCTTCGACTTCCGCGTCAACCGCGATGCACCGACGGTCACGTACTGGAGCGTCGACACCGGCCTCGTACCGCTCGCCGACTCCTTCACCGCATTCATCGCCCAGCTGCACGACTGAGTCGTCCGTCTGGTCGGCGAGAAACCGGGTGACTGCCCCAAACCTGTAGGAGGGTCATCCATGGCGTGGGCGGCAAGGGGCGTCCGAACCGTCTCACGGGCAGGCAGTTTTGAGGCAGGAACGATGCGGGTGTCAGGCTGCCACTCGTGAGTGGCAGACGTGCCCGTGTCCTGATGCTTGCGGCGCTGCTACTCGGCGCTGGCGTGGCGTCGGCGATCACCGCACTGGCGACCTACTTCACGAGGTACTCCCGATACGACGGGCTCTTCGGCGAGATTGACGCAGTGCTGTACGCACAGCTCACGAAGATGGCGCCGGCGGAGAAGAGCGCGCTTGTGCTCGGAGCTGTGCTCGTCCTGAGCGCTCTCCTCCTGGGGGCAGCTGGGCTGTTCCGCCGTCCTGCAAGGCGGTCCTAGCGTCCGACGACGGGCGAGGGGACGCCTCACCTGCAGGCGGAGGAGGTGCCTCGAGAGCAGCGCTGGGCGGTAAGGATCGCAGCGCGCTGCCGCGTCAGTCGATCGTATTGGACACGAAGAGGGGCCTCTTCATGAGCGGAGCGCACTCGGGCTGACACTCGCGCCATAACTTCCGACTGCTGTCTCACGGCCAGAGCTTCGAGACGCTTCCGATTGGATCAGTGCGGAAGGTCGGCGATCTCGGTGGTGCGGGCGGTGAAGCGGCCGCCTGTGATGGGGTAGACGTCGAGGTAGCGCTGGGTCTCTGCGTTCTGTCCGATGGTGCATCGGACGAAGCTCGCCTCGGCGTCGCTGCCGACATCCCGGCTCACGCTGGGGCAGGACAGCTGCTGCACCGCTCGGGAGGTCGGGGTCCAGCCTTCGTCGATGAGCTGCTCGCGGACGGCGGCGGTGAGCGCAGCGGCGGTGATGTCCTCCTTCAGAGCCACCGCCGACGGCGCGGGCCCGGGGAGGTCCGCGATCCGGGTGAGTCGGGGTCTGCCGGGATCGGGCACGGTCACGTCGCCCCAGCCGAAGCCGCTGGGGTACCACTCGGCCTCGACCGCTGCCGTTCGACCGAGGCTGGTGACTCGACAGGAGAAGACGACGTGGGTTCCTGGGTCGGGCAGGGAGTCGGGGCATCGGATGTCGCCGACGACGTACTGGTCGAGCAGTGCGCTGCGGACGGCGTCGGCGGCGTCGCGAGCGGAGTAGGAGGTGGCGATCGCGTGCAGCCGCGTCGCGGCTTCGCCGAACAGCAGCACCGAGGTGATGACCCCGCCGGTGAGCGAAAGAGTCCACGCGATGACAGCGATGGCTCGAGCGGTGATGATCAGCCGTCGCGGACCTGGCACGACCCTGGCGAGCACGGCGGCTTCAGCACGGGACGGTGTCCTCCGCCACGTCCACGCGAACTGGGCCGCGATCGTCGGCACGACCAGAGCGGAGGTCGCGACGAGGGCCATAGCCGCGACCAGGATCGCGCCGACGTCCTTGCCCGGCCCCTCCTGCGGTCCGGTGAGGTGGAGGACCAGCACGAGCGGAGTCGTGGTCACGAGAATCAGCAGCACGGCTAGCGCCAGGGCGAAGGAGGTCCGCTGCCCGGTGGAGGCGAACCGGGCGGCTGCTTCGTCTGCAGACCCCGTCGGCAACGCTTCCGGCCAGCGGGCTGCCGCGACCCACCGGAAGACGCTGATCACAAGTCCTGCGGCACCGGTCACCGACAGCCCGATCATGCACGCTGCTGCAAGCACCGGTGGCCACGATCCACCGACTGCCGCTCCGGCAGCGATCAGCGGACCGAGGCCGACGCCCACGATGCAGGCGAGCACGAGCAGGCTCTGCCGAGGACGACGACCCGGCACCGAACCGTACGATCGGCCGTGCTCGCTCACGAGCACCAGCGTGACAGGTGGTGTCCAGCCCGCCCGCCCGCTCCACTCGCTCCGGCGTCCCCGACACGGGCACGGGTTGCGACCAGGATCTGAGACGTCTCACCCGCAGACGGATGAGACGTCTCGCAGATAGGCCTCACGCGCGCAGGTGTGCGCTTAGGCCGCAATCACTCGGTTGGCTTCGCATCAACTGCCATAAGAGGTTCGGTCGAGCCTCGGTGACGCCCCGCGTCTGTTTGCCCTGAATGGACCGGCCATCATCGACGGGTGTCACGTCTTGTCGATCTCAGTCACACGATCAGTGCCGGCCTGGTCACGTACCCGGGTCTGCCTGCGCCGGTGATCACGCCGCACCTGACGAGGGAGGCGTCTCGGCAGCGGTACGCCCCAGGCACCGAGTTCGCGATGGACGTGATCACGATGGTTGGGAACACCGGCACGTACCTCGACTCGCCCTTCCACCGTTACGCCGAGGGCCTCGACCTCGCCGCCCTCGAATTGACCAACCTGGTCCGTGTCCCCGCCCGAGTACTTCACCTCCGCGATGTAGCGAGCCGTGGAATCGGTCCGGAGGACGTCGCCGGTACGACTCCAGGGATGGCGGTGCTGCTCGATACCGGCTGGGACCGCCACTTCGGCACCCCGGCCTACGGCGAGCCCGCTCCGTTCCTCACGGAGGGTGGTGCAGCGGCACTGATCAAGGCCGGCGTGGTGCTGGTCGGCATCGACTCGGTCAACATCGATGACACAAGCCCCGACTCCGCCGGCAGCCGCCCCGCGCACACGCTCCTGCTGGCGGCTGGGATCCACGTAGTGGAGCACCTGACCTGCCTCGATGCGCTGCCCGAGTACGGGGCCCGTTTCACCGCAGTACCACCAAAGGTCTCCGGCTTCGGCACCTTCCCCGTCCGCGCCTACGCCGAGCTTGAATGAACCCGGCCGGAGAACTCTTTTGACAGCTTCAGCAGCGGGCCCAGGCAGAGTCTCTGAAGCAG
>JAOQMM010139889.1:0-13453 GCA_027563515.1 Erythroxylum platyclados | reverse complement strand
TCTAATAACTTTAGTATTGATAAGTTTCCCCTTTCTTATTCTCTCTAAGTCGATTATAATATAGGGCAGCAATCTTGGGTATCAAGCAAAATTGGTCTCTAACACAAACCATCACCACCTTAATCATCATGACGGTCATGTTCTAACTCTTCTCTTTTAGTTTATGTTTTTACGTTTGTCTTTATGTTTTCGTATATTGTGTTTTTTTCTTTCCCCCTCTTATGTGTTTGTGTGTTCCCCTTCTCACATTGAGGACAATGTGTTGTTCAAGTGTGGGGAGGGATTCTGTGTTTTTGGTTGAATGTGAATTTTGCATTTTGTGTGTTAGTTTGTTTAAGTTGTATAGTGTGACTTGTGTGAATGTGGCAATGACTAGGATTTGGCGAAACTGATTTAGCCTCGAACATAGTCTTTTAGGTTGGAAAGACTTATTAGCTTGAGAAATTACAGACCTAAGTTGCTTAGGGCTAAATATGCTCACTAATTAGGATTAGATGTTAGTTCATTCGCCCTAAGAATTTCCTAAATTCATTTATAATTTTAGACCAACCAAAGAAGTGGCATAACTAGTACTTTTCCATGGAAATGACAAGCCAAAGCAATACGGTAGGCCATAAATAGTGTTAAGAAAAAAAAAAGAAGTGTGTAAATAAAGTGTGTAATTAAAGTAAATAATTATTCCACTGACCCTTTTTGGAAATGAATCGGGTTATGAGTAGAGCTAATAGCCAGTTGGGAAATGTGATGTAGCTGAGTAACCGAGGGACATTCATCACAAATATTTGCCTTCGCGTTAAAAAGCTATATGACATTTCAGCCAAGTTGAGCCTAGCTAAGTCAACGGCTAGGTTCATGTTCTAAAACTTATTAATAAAAATGTGCTCAATAAACACCTACCGACCTTGTAAGTAGCTTGATTTTTTATGAAAACTTACTTAGGAAGGCTACCTTGTTTTTTTGACCGAAGAATTATCAATGACTCTATGCAAGTGATAGGGGTAAATAACTTAACGTTAGGATCTTGATTAGTCTGTATATTCAGTCCGAAGTACTGGGACGCAGATTTCCTAAGTTAATAGGTTTGAACAACTTAAGAGACAGTGTTTGTGGTTATATCATTTTGCTAAGTTTGAAATCATTGCCTCATTATTGCATTGCCTGTTTTGTGTTTTTGATATGTTATGTGTATTGTTTGCTTTTGTTTGCTTGAGGATAAGCAAAGTTTAAGTGTGGGGATGTTGATAGGTGTAGATTATACAGTGTTTTTATGGGTAGTTTAGTGTGTGTTTAGGTGTTAATTTCATTGTTTAGCATGTGTTTAGGATAGAATTAAATTAGTTTGTAAATAATTGTGTTTAGTCGTGTTTTGGGTGAAAACTTGTCATTTGAGCTTAATTTTTATATACGAGATGTGCATTAATGTGTTTTGTTTCAGGAATCAAAAGAGCTTTTGGAAGACAACCCGAGAAAAGAGCTAGCCCATGATCATGGGAGATCCAACATGATCGTGACAGAAAAGGAAGCAAAGCTCCATGATCGTGGGAGATCCAGCACAATTGTGACAGAAGCGGATGGAGAAAATTCCACGATTATGGGATAGTAACATTTGGCCATGATCGTGGCGTTGTATCCCACGATCTTGGCTAGCCCCTTACTATAAAAGGAAAAGAAAGAAACCCTAGCCGGGGTGTGTTGTCATTTTGTGATTTTTGGAAATCTAGAGAGGGAGAGAGAAAGAGAAGAGGGAGATACCGATGCTAAGCTTTCCAGATTAGGTGTATTCCGACGCTGCGATCGTTATGAGCACCATAGATCCATGTTCCAGTTTTTTATTTCACTTGTATTTCGTTTTTAATGATGTATAGGTTAGAGATAAATATTTTTGATCCCAGATTTGTGATGATGGGATTCTAAACTCCTTCGGGGTTTTACTTGATTTAATGTTAATTTGATTGATTTTAGTGTTATTATGTTTGGTGTTGCGATTAGTTGATGTATATTCATATTTCGATAATAAACTGAGAGGGTGAGTCGAAAGAAAACGATTGGATTAGGCTAATGAGAGTTAGGTAGGTTAATAGATCACTCAACCAATTTTATTGATTTTGTGCGGAGAGAGATCCCATGTAAGGTCCGGTAGTTTATTAGAGGGCTTCCAATCTAATTTAAGTTATAGGTAATTCGTTAATTGAGAAATTGTGGATTCCATAATTTGATTAGGGATAATCAAATAGGGTTGAGATTATAACTCTCTCTCGAGTAATTTCCCCTAGGACAATTAGACCCAGCACCTTTAACGCATAATTGGTCAGGTTAGTATTAATGAAGAGTGAAATCCCTTTCTCTCAATTCGATCAATCCTTGTTTAATTCCTGATTTGTGATTGTGATTGCTCAGTTCTATTTTATTGTCAAGTGTTCAGTAAATTCTTAAATTCAAATTCTGCTATTGAATTGTGTTGCTATCTTTAATTAGTTGTTGTTCTATTTTCCCTTGTTAGTTTTGTTTGTGTTCTTTTCCTTAGTTCGAAAGCCTTAGATGTTAGGATTAGTCCAGCCCTCCCTGTGGACCAACCCCTCAAATACTACCATGCAGACCGTGCACTTGTGGATATTGAGGGCTATAAATTTAAAGCTCTATCAGACCACGATCATAGGCTATTACAATGCGTGAGTGTGCTTAAAGATAAGTTCACAAAACATATGAGTGTATTTTAATTGTTTTATATGACTAAATTCTTTGCAAAAGAATTGATGACATATGAGTGTACTTTAAATTGAGTTTACGCAAATGGTTTTCATTTGATCATGAAATGAATATTTATACTGAATTTTATACAAATGATATTTTACAAGTGAATATTGCTAGCATAAGTGTATGCTTTGGCAATATATGAGTTTTAATTTGAAAGTTAAATTTTATATGATTGGGAGTTACATTGAAATAATTCAATTATGAATCCTCCCATACTTGATTTAGAAAATAAGATGAGTCGTAAAAGTATGAGTTGCTTTTGCCTATAGTTCATTGTTAGGCTTTATACATGTTATTATACTGGGTTATAATGGTTAACTTATTAAGGGTAAGTGATATAAAACCAGCTCCGTAAATAGTAGTTAACCAGTCATGGGCAAGTGATGTAGAACCAACTCTGTGACTTGCTACGAGTAAGCGATGCAGAATCAGCTCCGTAACTACTGGTTTATAATGGTTAACCTGTTACGGGTAAGCGATGTAAAACCAGCTCTATAACCAATGGTTAACTAGTTGCAGGTAAGCGATACAAAACCAGTTCCATGACTTTATGCCTAGTGTACTATATGGTAAACGGACTAGTGGTGGGCAATATTGAGTACAAAAATTTATGACAGTTATAATGTTGCCACTATTTATTTTTAAAAGTGATTTGAGAGGTACCGTATGGTACCAATTCTAATGATTGGCTTTTTTTTAGTATTAAAGTTTTCATAAAACTTATTGCCACTACTGTTTATTGATTAAGGAAAATGGAAAATGGAAACTTTTTTATAATGAGTTTAATTTCGAAAAGCATTTCGGAATAGTGTTTTAGAAAAATTGAAATTGTGTTTTACGAAATGTTATGTTATTACCATATTTGATGATACACGAATAAATTGTTATGGAAAATGTTTTACCATAAGCTTTATGATTGTATGGAATATTGCAGTTATATTGTTATGAAAATTTCAATATTCTTGTAAACTTATTACACTTACTAAGCTCATTTAGCTTACCCTTATTTTTATGTTTGTAAACAAACCACCCTAAGTAAGTGTACAGGTGTTGCAATAATTGGGACTTCGCCACAAGATTAGTTGTATCGTCAAGTGCTACTATGCTTGTGTCATTTTGATATGTACATTTGTGTAAAGAATGGATGTTTATGAAGGTTGTTAAATGAAATGCTTGAATATGTTTTAGCTTTTTAAAGTTTATTGTAGTGATTGTTTAGAATTATTTGTTTGGGGTTGCTTATGAGTGGAATTGAAGTCCATAATTTGTAGTTGAGAAATTAGTGTGAATATAGAAGTGTTTTAAAATGTGTTATGTAGGTTTTTGAAATTTGGGAATCATGGAAAAGCAATCGTATGCTGCCGAAATTTTTAACAAAACGTTTTGAAAAAAAAGTTCTCACTATTTTTTGCGCTTTTAAAAGTTAAAATATAAAAGGTTTTTAATAATTGAACAGCTTGGATTTGCGGGAACCCTTCAGTTGAGTTAGATATCGATTAGAGGGCTACCGTGGGGTCACCGGGAGGATTCCACTTGAGTTCTAGAAGGGGAACTCTGGGATGGGTCCTTTCAATAAATCTCATTATTATAATCTCATTATAATTTCATTTGTAATGTATAATTATCTCATGGACTTTATCATATACATCTAAACATGTACAACATTCCTTTAAATATTTTTTCACTAAGCTACAACCAATCGATTAGTTGTAGGGTATAAACTAATAGCTTGTTCCTTATGATATTGTTTGGACTGTGTGGAGGCTAGTGAAGTTAGCAGTGCAACTACATCCTAAATTTAGAATTAAGACAATTCATGTTTGATTCAATGAGAAAATGCCATATACTTGGAGGGGACACTATAAATTGGAGGCTAAAAGTGCAATTTCATGCTCTGAGAATTGTGAGGTAACAGAAGCTGGATTGAGTAGTAGTTTTTGCTAATGATAGTAATACGTATAGTATACAGATTTTTATGAGATCCAAAATGTGAAGTGGTTTAATGTTGTTTCGATTCAGATTCTAATTCATTTGTTCAGTACTAAGGAGTCATCATCGGGTGGGGAAATATACTTAGTGAAGTCATAACATCAAAACATACATCATTGATCTTTTAACATAAATTACTACTAGACACAATCAAACAAACGCCCAGTTATGCAAAATTCCTTAAGAAATTTTGTACCAATAAGACAAAGCTAAGAGATGATGAGAAGGTCATAGTGAGTGAGAACATTTCTACGATTTTCAAAAAGAAACTACCTCTAAAATACAAGGATCTATGTATGTTTAATCTATGTATGATTAAGAGAGCTATGCTAGATTTAGGAGTATCAATCAATGTCATGCCTCATCTATCTATGCTTCCTTAAACTTGGGCCCTTTAAAAGAGAATAGTGTTATTATATAATTAACTAACCATACTAATCCTTACCCTGATGGAGGAGTTAAGGATGTATTGGTGCATGTGAATAAGTTGGTGTTTTCTACAAAGTTTTATATGGTAGATATGAATGATGAAACCTCATATAATATCATACCTATCTTACTAGGGAGACCATTTCTTAACACAGACCAGACTAAGATAGATATTTGTGAGGGCACCCTCATAGTAGAATTTGATGGGAAAATAATTTATTTCAATATTTTTGATGCAATGAAACATTCTCAAGATGATTACTTTGTTTACTCTATTGATCTGATTGATCCCCTAGTGCAGGAGATGTTTAAGTTAAGTTGCAAAGATCAATTAGAAGCAGTTTTGACCGAGCATCTGGAGTTAGAAGTCACTAATAACATTGAGTTAGGAGAGGAGCTAATCGAGATGGAGGCTACCTTACATTCCTTGGAAACATCTCCCAAAAGGTATGAACTTGCTTTCATACAGTTAGCTGAATCTTACCAGAGTCTATTACCTTTTGATATGTAGGTACCTAAAATGGAGCTGAAACTACTGCCTACCTATTTGAATTATGAATATTTGGGAGATAATCAGACTCTTCCAATTATTATTTCTGTAGTTTTTACTTCTGATCAAGAAGATAAACTGGTTCTTTTTTTAAGAGAGCATAAGAAGGTCATTGGATGGATAATTGCAGATATCCAAGGAATAAGGCCTTCAATATACATGCATAGCATTTTACTAAAGGAGGATGCCAAGTCCACCAGGCAAGCACAATGTAGTTTAAATCCTCCAAGGATGGAAGTAGGGAAGAAGAAAGTACTGAAGTTTCTTGATAATGGAGTCATTTATCCTATCTCTAACAGTAAGTGAGTAAATCAGGTATGAGTGGCTCCAAAGAAATATGAAATCACAATGGTGGCTAATCAAGAAGGTGAGTTGATTCTCACCTACATGTAAACCGAGTGGCAAGTATGCATTATTATAAAAATTTGAATGTTGTAACTTGTAAAGACCATTTTCCTCTTCCATTTATTAATCAAATGCTTGAAAGATTGGCTAGATATGAATATTACTATTTTTTAAAATGATTTCAAGTTATCTTCAGATTTATATTGCACCCAAAGAATAAGAAAAGACAACCTTCACATGCCCATTCAGTACATTTGCTTACTAAAAGATGTCATTTGGTTTATGTAATGCACCCGTCACTTTCCAAAGATGCATGGTGAGTATTTTCTCTGAGTATGTTAAGAAGATCATAGCGGTATTCATAAATGACTTTAGTGCTTATGGTCCTTCTTTTGATGATTGCTTAGAGAATCTTGCACTTATATTGGAAAGATATATTGAAACTAACTTTGTACTTAATTGAAAAAAATGACATTTTATGGTAGATCAAGGTATAGTTCTAGGGAATGTTATATCTTCTATGGGTATAGTGGTAGACAAGTCTAAAGTTGATCTCATTTCTACCTTACCTTACCCTTCAAATATGCAGGAAGTTCATTCTTTTCTTATCTGTGTAGGATTTTATCGTAGGTTCATCAAAAATTTCTCAAAGATAACCTCACCTATATGCAATTTATTACAATAAGATGTCTCTTTTAAGTTCGATGAGAAGTGCAAGGACGCTTTTAACATATTTAAAGAGCTTTTAACTTCCCCACCAGTAATTCAACTTCCAAATTGGAGCTTTCCATTCAAGATATATGTGATGCAAGTGATAATGCAATGGGCACGGTTCTAAAACAAAGAATGGGTAAAGCTACACATGCCATGTACTATGTTTCGAAAACTTTGAGTCCAACCCAACTGAATTATTCCACAATTGAAAAGGAACTTTTTTCTGTTGTTTTTGCTTTGAAAAAATTTAGATCATACTTATTAGGTGTTAAAGATGTTGTTTACTCTGATCATGCAACTTTGAAGTACTTGCTCACAATAAAATAAGCAAAGTCGAGGTTGATCAGATGGATTTTCCTTTTTCAAGAGTTTGATTTAGAAATAAAAGATAAGAAGGGGGCAAAAAATGTGGTTGTTGATCAACTCAACCGCTTGATCAGAAAAGAAGATGATATCCTTTTTATAGAAATGTTTATATATGAATAGCAATTTTTTATCGATTTGACACCTCTATAGTACACAGATATTGTGAATTTTCTAGTTGTTAACAAATTACCTGTTGGTTTGTCAAAAGATTAAAGGTATAAATTGAAGAGTGAAACTAAGTGTTATGCTTAGGATGATCCTTATCTATGAAGGCACTGTGCAGAACGAGTCATAAGAAGGTGTGCTCCTGAGAGCAAGACACTATCTATCTTGAACTTTTGTCATTCGTAATGCCACGTTCCACATGTTTTAAAGCCCACAAGATGAGGTTTAGTCTAAAGAGTCTTCTAAAAACATGGTGGAATCTTATGGAAGAATTTAGAAGCTTCTGGATCATGGTAGAGTCTTACGGAAAACTTTGGAAGCTTTTAGAACATGGTAAAAGCCTATGAAAGCTTATAGAACATTATAGAAGTTTATAGAATTTTATAGACTGTTGTAGATATGTACATATTGTACATAAAGCATATAGAATAGTATAGAGTATTCTAGAAGATCATCGTAGACCATTAGATCAAGTAAATCTTCTACATCTATTTTAGGATGGAACTAGTATATATACCCTTTAAGGGTGGGCCTCATTTATATCATAGCATCATAGTATCATTGATCAAGAAAGCAGAGTTCTTTAATAGAAGTGTCTTTGAGGTCTCGCAAATTCTTTCTTTCTTTTAGCAAAGTGTTTTATGTAGTAAGGTTAACTTGGGAATAAGATCGTACTTAAGTTTCGAATGAGTGTTGGTAAAAGTCTAAGCTCATTACAAATGGTATCAGAGCATTGTTTGAGATTCTTTAGGTATGATCAAGATGGCTGGTTCAAGTGAAGTGACCACCCACAAAAGAAGATAGGTTGAGAGGATTCCTCCTACTAATAAGGGCAAGAGAGATAAGTCCACTATAAAGGACGTCATGGCTGAAGTAATGGCTAGGCTCTCAAAGTTGGAGGTCTCCGTAGAGGAAGATTAGGAGAGGATTGATGATTAGGACCAAAGAGTGGAGGAGCTAGAGAAGGAGCAATCTTTTCTCCATAAAGAGATGAATAAGACGGTCAATATCATTGCCTCTAATGCGTCCAAAAAGGTGAATTCCGTGAAAACTTCTCTTGTCTCTAAGATTATTATGCTTAAGGAAGTACTTGCTACTTTGGCTACTAATTTAAAGGAAGTAAAGGGATGTTAGAGCTTATGTAAGATGGCAGTGACACAAGGAGTTATGGCACCTGTTGCTACCCCCACTACTTAGAAAGTAAAGGTCCTAGAGCCTAGGGCCTTTAGAAGAACAAGGGACATGAAGGCCATTAACAATTTCTTCTTAAGTATGGAGCAATATTTCAAGGCGTTTGGCATTGCGGATCATGCCAAGATGATAGATTGCTTCCTTCTACCTTAAAGACATGGCCATGGTATGGTGGAGGAGAAAATACAATAATATTGAAAAGGGGACCTACATCATGAATATATAAGAAGACTTCAAAAAGAAATTAAAGAAGCAATTTTGCCCTAAGAATGTAGAGAAAGAAGCTCGAGCCAAGTTGAGAAGGCTTACGCACTTAAAAAGCATTTGAGAATATGTCCGAGAGTTTCAAGAGGTATTGTTGGAAATTCCTAATTATCCAGATAAGGAAGCTTTCTTTGCCTTTTGTGATGGTTTACAACCGTGGGCCAATACCAAGTTAGAGAGGTGCAGTATGCAAGATCATGTTAATGCCATTACTATAGCTGACTTCCTTTATGAACTAAGAAGAGATGTCCACTACTCCAAGACCCAAAAGAGTGACAAGGGCAAGGGTGGGGCAGAGAAGAAGTAAGGTAAGGAAGGAGCTTCAAAGAGTGGCAAGCCGAAGGAGGGTTCAAGCAAGGGTCATAAGGAAGACAAGGATGGAGAATGTCTCATATTGAAGTGCTACCTTTATGATGGACCTCATCAAATTAGAGATTGTCTGAAGAAGAGTAAGCTTGCTACACTTGAAGAAGAAACCTCAAAGTCAACAAAAGGAAGGTGCAGATCCTTAAAAGACCTCTATGTCATCAATGCCAAAGTTAAGATGCCAAAAACTTAGAAAAAAGGGCAATTGTTTGTTGACGCGAGGATTGGTAGAAAAGGCATAAGATCCTTAGTAGATACTTCTACTATGAACAACTTCATAAAAGTAGAAGAAGCTAAGCAGTTAGGCCTCAAATATACACCCACTGATGGTTGGATTAAGGTAGTAAACTCGGATGCCAAAAGCATATATGATGTGGTGAAGAATGTGGAGATCCATATTGGTGAGTGGCATAGTTACATAGATTTTATTTGTAGGTGATGTTGAGCATGGAGTTCATATACAAGGTGAAAGCTATTCCAATTCAATTTGCAAACATCATATGCATTATGGAGGAGGGAAATAAGAAATAATAACTTTGTCATGAGAGGTGCCAATAAAGACAAAGAATGTTTCAACCTTACAACTATACAAAGGAGTGACAAAGGCAAAGCCGACGTTCTTAGTGACATTTAAAGAGGAAAATGCCATCACAACTCTTAAAGAATTGCCTAAATAGATTGTTTGTATCCTTAAGGAGTACAAGGATGTCATGTCATCCGAGTTGCCAAAGAAGTTACCACCAAGAAAGAGGTGGACCATAAGATTGAGATGGCAGCTATATCACATCTTAGTCTTCCTTTGCGTGACCGAGTGAAGGAAGGATTACAACATGACCACCAAGCCAAAGAGGTGTTAAAGCAAGTTGAGGAAGGCAAGACTTGCAAGCTTTTGCTTAAGGATAGGTTGCTTATCACCAAATGAAGCCATATTTATGTGCCCAAATGGGATGGTTTGAGGAAGGAGATTATAAAGGAGTGTTATAACTCCTTGTAGGCTGGACGTCTTGGAATGCATGAGACCTTGAAACTTGTGGAGCATGCCTACTATTGGCCCCAAATGAGAGAAGACATTAAGGCCTACGTGAAGACTTGTCTTGTATTCCAACAAGACAAGGTGGAGCATAAAGCAACTTTAGACTTTAATTGTTTTCCTACTTTGATAGCTTTATAAAAAAAAACATTAGATCTCCATATAATGTTGCAATTTCACCATATCAATTATCTCTTTATTTAAACCACCTATCAATCTACACATAATTACCTCATGTTTCTCTTTTACATTATTCTTAGTTATGGCTAACTTTATCTCCTTGTATTCTTCTACACTCATAGAACATTAACTTGGCCTTTGTAACTTTTTATACAAGTTCCTATTAAAATGGCTAGTTATAAACCTATTATACATCACTACCATCCTCTCTTCCTATGGCCAAATGGGTTTCTACTATTCCTATGTCTATTGATAACAAACTAATCTTACAAAATACTATCCTATTTGTAAACTTAACTGATATTAGTTTAACCTTTTTTCCTCAAAGTAATTATGATAATCAAATACATGTTCTGCCTTCTTCTCCAATTCTAGGTATATTTTAGGATCATTCTTTCCTTAAAAGATAGGGATTTTCACCTTAATACTAACTAAGTTACTATCTAGTTTTGAAATAACCTCTTTTACTGGTCTTAGAACTAGTCTCATCATAATCAGAATTCTCCTCTTCCTCCTCCTTAAACATGTGTTTCCTAAAGGATTTAGGTATAAATAGGGACTCTAAACTATCTAACCTCATGTTTTGAATCTTGAATTGCTTTTAGATAGTGTTCATAAATAACTTGATATTGATTTTTTCATTATCATAAATTCTCAGGAAAGGTAATAAAGCTCTTAAATTATTTTCTTATTTTAATGATCCATGATTTTCATGAATAAGATAGTCTCTAATAGACATAAAATCCTTAAAAAATAAATTCCTAAAATAGAAAGGATATTCCCCCTTCATTTGTAATGATATAAATTTTTGTTAAATTACTCATAATGGGCCAATAAAGAGAAAAACACCATAAAAGTATAAGTTAAGCTTAAGAAAGCTTAAGTTCATTTCTTTCTTAAAATTTTTTCCGTATAGGTTAGTATTCACTTCCAACTTTAGACACTCGTACCTTCAGCGTCTGATCACCAGTTTTGGTAATCTAGGACTCTATGGAAATCTCTTGAGACGCTCTACCAAACCCCTAAACTTTTCCATCAAAAACAACCCGGATTTGGAGAAATCACATCTAGAAATTTTGATCCATTTAGGTAAGTCACCTTTCTCCTATTTCTAGTCATTCTGGGCAAAACTAAAACCATCATCATGTATAACGGCCATAAAACATAGGAAAGGAGGAGAACCCAACATCAATCGATCCATTTTATTGGTGAATAGAAGTGGCTTACTTTTGAGCTTCAAGCCTTTGATTCTCACAAACCAAGAGGAGCTTTGACTCAAGACTAGTGCTATTGGATTTCTGGAGGTGAGATCGTCATTTCTATGTGGGTGGTGAAGATCATCACCGCTCCGTTGACAGCGTGTATCCCCCATGCTCCGGTGACGATGGTGATTTTCTGATCAACCCAGAAATGACTGGAAATAATTTTAGAAATTTCCAAATATTATATATGGATCAATTTTCATAAAAGTGACTGATTAAAATTCTTAATAGTTTGTGAGAATAAAAAAAATTGAAAGGGTTTATGTTCATATAGAAATGCATAAAACTAATTAAATTTGAGTTATTGTTGACTAGAATTGAAACCATCTAGATGTATTGAGTATAAATGAGGGTGATCAGGTTAGAATTTCATATACCTGAATTATGAATTGGATATAAATGTGGACTCAATTAGTCATAAACATTAGTTCAAAAAACCAAATTGAGCTATAGTTATTGGTGGATATAGAAGTGCATTTTCATTTCAAGAATGACCCTTCTTTTAGAAGGGAGATGTCTGTTTTACAGAGGAAACTTTGACAAATTTTTAGTAGTTCTTCGTAAAATGTACATCGCCCTTTTTAAATAAAAAATAAAGCTCTTT
Organism: Erythroxylum platyclados; assembly: GCA_027563515.1. Classification (NCBI taxonomy): domain Eukaryota; kingdom Viridiplantae; phylum Streptophyta; class Magnoliopsida; order Malpighiales; family Erythroxylaceae; genus Erythroxylum; species Erythroxylum platyclados. Next base: position 1,244 of record JAOQMM010139889.1, on the reverse strand, counting down.
AGAATAAATAAAAAATTGAGTTATGGTCTTGTTCTCGAGGCAATATAAAATTTGTTTAGGTTTTACATCCTAATGACCCCCTATTTTTCCTTCTATAGATCAATCAGGAGCAAAACCCTCCACTTTGAGACACCAGGTTTGGCACGAAATAGTGCATTCTATCTGTGAGTTATTCAAGGTTATGAGTGTGCATTAGATTTCATTCTCATATTGATCATAAAAATCACCATCATTATCATATGCACATATGATACTTATACATATGAATTGACAAATGTACACATATTTTTGTTGTGCGATGTAATGCTTATCTTGATATGTGATGATGTGGAGGATCGTTATGGTATGAGCTACCTGGTGGCGTCACCAGACTGTGCACACAGTGAGTTAGTTATTTGGGTATGGATTTGGGTTAGTAGTTGACCAATTGATGGATCCATTGATTGAGATACGACACGATTGGTGCAGTTTTGTCAAGGTTGCTCTCGGATGCCAACTAATATATGGTACATGATATGGTGACGTGATTGTGACATTTCGGTCAAGGTTGCTCTTGAACAGTAATCATGTCATAGTAAGGCTATGGCAGATCAGTTAAGGTGGCTCTCGAACGGCAGTCCATTAAATTTAGACCAAATGACCCGTGTGGAACAAAAGAGCCCTTATGGCTATAGTGTATGGGTAAGGCCCAGTGAAAGCGTAGCTTAGGATCTTATACATGTTATCCACATTTTTATCATCCTGTATTTTCTGAACGAAGACAAGACACCTTGTTTGGTGTCACTATGTGCTAATGTTAATGTCTTAATTTTAATGCTAATGCAAATTTCCTAAAATGTAATTCTTGATGTTTAGACGAGCTACATTACCTGGGTTTTAGACTATCATATTAAGCGATTCTTAAAACAAAGTGGCAGTGTAACAAGATTGTTTTTTGCTTTTTTCTTTTTGGAACAGGACAGTTTGGTTCTTTTCTATATATTGACCACAATTACGTGTAAGCCTTGCTGGTTCTAATTTAGTGGCAGAAACTGTAGTGTACACAGTTCTTGGAAACTCATCCATGTACTTTACATTGCTAGGGCGGTAATGTAGACTTGCTTCATAGATTAGAGGGATCAAAATTCCAAGGGTGGTTATAAATCATGACTCTGAAGCTCTTCCATAAAGTGAAATAATTCAGTAGAGCTAGTGGGAATGTTGTAGAACCTATACATGTAATAAATGCGCTAATTTGGAGGATG
>JAOQMM010139795.1:0-13469 GCA_027563515.1 Erythroxylum platyclados | reverse complement strand
TAATTTAAGTGATAAATGAATGAAGAAGAAGAAGAATGTCGTGTGGGCTGGAAAAATTCTAGAAATTTGACTATTTAAACTGTCAAATGGGGTCATTTACAAAAATACCCTTGATTTATATAAAATTACCATTATACCCTCCAAACTTTTCCTAAATTTGCAATCAAGCCCAAAATTTAAGAATAACTAAAACTTTGATTTCCATTTTGGTCCCAGAACTTTTGAAAATCATAAATAAGCCCCTTAACTTTATAAAATTACGTATTGTTCCTCAAAATTTGGAAAATTACACTTAAGTCCTTTAACTTTTGACAATTTGCAAATAAGCCCTTATGTACGTCAACTTTTCCAATTAGGCTTTCTAAGTGTCTAACAGGTCTATAAATCATGCCTAATCTCCTCTAAGGCATTAGAATGCATATATCTTGGCTACTATGGCCATATCCATCCAAAAGGACTCGAATTTTCACATATAAAGCTCGATAAACTTACAGTTTTTAATGATGCATAACACAACATACATATCTCCAACATTCACAAGAAAATGGTTCCAACATGTATTATAACAGATAAGAGTCTCTCGAAGTACGTACTAGTGTTGAGGCTTCGAAAATTCGGTGATACACTTGGTGTGTGACAAAAAATTTTTAAAAGAAAAATAGGAATTAATACTATAAGTTTTATTGCTTGTTTTAATGTATGCAATACCATAAGTATACGAATCATATATTATAGTACATAAGATATCATTATCACGAGGATTGGGTTAGTAGCCTAATAATTTAAATGAAATTTGTCTAATGTAATAAAAGATTGAATTAATAAAAATTAAAATAAATTAACTAAAATCAAAATAAATTAATTGAAATCAAAATAAACTAATAAAACTAAACAACTAAACTAGTAAAGATTACAATAAGAGCTAAGTTAATCAAATGGAAACTTAGGAGTTATTCTATCCTTGTTTTGTTATCCTTTGCCTTATTAATTCAAATATGCTCGATCTTAGATATCTAAAGATTTTGATTGCCCTCTCTCAAGATCTAACCAAGTAATCCTAATTGAAATAGATAACAAATGAGTTAAAATCTTTTGATTCTAAAAAATACTCCTAACTACTTAATTGGCTTTGAAACAATCCTATGGATAATTAACTCACAACTTAGATCTCTCTTTAATTGCTTATTAACCCGATATTTTTAAGCCTATTAAGGTATTAAATCTCATTGTGTAACTTAACAAAGATAACTTTGATTCAATCTCTCCATTTCTTATTAAGTATGAGTTTAACAAATACCACAAAGCAATACTATATTGAATTCAACAAGATAAAAGTTAAACAAAATAATTCAAGAATAAACCTTAATATAGATTTAGAATTCCACAATCATGTTTATAGCACAATTATTTAGAATTGACATCTAAGGAAATGAAATAGAATAAGAAAATAATAAATAATCTTAAAAGTCTTGATTTGGAATTTCTAGAAAGTCAGAGTTGATTTGATGTTTTCACTATTTGATCTTCTTTTGTATGATGTGTAGACTATTTTTGTGTTTTTTCTCTTTCTTTTTAGGTGTCTCTAATGACTCTAATTGCTCTGTCTAAATTCAATCGCTTCTAATTTTCCTCTCTTCATGTTGCATTCTTAATATCTTTATATATTAACAAACTGGAGTTTCTAAGATATACACAGGCACTTACACGATCATTTAGGTGATTATGTATCTAAAAAGACACATCAATTTGTGACTTTATATGGTCACAGAGACTTACATAAGCAACATACAAGGTCGTGTATGTCATCATACACGAGCGTGTAACTCCACAAATGCAATAATTTTGTCTTTCAAGCTCCACATGTTTATAGTGACTTACATGATCATTATACATGATTGTGTATCTTTGCAATTGCTCCAATTCTTCCATTCTATGCCATGATTTTACCTGAATACATCTCCTTTTGGCTTATAAAGACAATTATCACCTAAAAACACACTTAGAGCAAATTAAGTACCAAAAATACTATAAAACTCTTAAATAAAAAGCAAAATACATTAAATATGGGTATATAAATATAGAAAAATAATTGTCTATCAAACATCTCCACACTTAAACTTTTACTTTTCCTTAAGAAAATTATAATCTAATCCATCAAACTTACAAACATTCATCCGTTATTAACCTTAGCCTATCCATTGACACTCTAAATCATCTTATCATATCAATCAAATTAACGTATAATGAGATTCAAGTCGTTATAGAACCAATATTCATAAGTCAATATCAATAGCAATCACAAAGACAATCTTTTTGAAATCAAAAGCACAAATTTTAACACCCTCACTAAGGATTCACTCAATGCAATCAAAATGTTTAGGGTAATAAAAAATGTAAGAACTCTCAAAGCAATGCATAAAAGGATTCGTAACCGTAAGCTTGCAATAAAACTATACCTCCACCACTTATAAGCAAACTAGAAACAAAAAATCAGAAGGTTTTATTATAGGATTTTAATGAGGCTTAGGACGATAAGGTATGATAGGGATAGTAAAAAGATTGATAATATTGAAGGAAATTTACATAAACAAAATTGCATGCAACTTAGTTCTTCAAAATCTAGGTCCTTCACACCATAATTTTGTTGTTGCCATAACTTTTAACACTTCTTTTTAATGCTCGCAACATATATTATTTATTTATTTTTTTTTTTTTTGGAGCATTCATCATGTACTAACAAATAAATAAATATTGGACCTTTTCAAAATTCAAGTTTTAAGCAATCAAGTAAATGTAAATAACCTTTGGAGTTCAAAAATAATACAAAGGCTTCAAGAACAATAAGGTAAAGGCTAATAATGTGGTTATATTAATGAAAAAACTAAGTCTTAAAAGTGGTTACTCCTAAGGGATACAATATGGTAGGATAATAAACAAGAAAAAAGGCTAAGCAAATGCTCAATCTAAATGCTTTCATCATTTTAACTCTTTTAATTTAACAAATTTGATCTCAATATGAATAATAAAAGCAACTTCTAGAATTATCCAACTATGCATGATGACACGTATAAATGAATAAAAGAGCTTAAAATAATGATGTATTTACTCTCAAGCTCAAAAAGTCACAACAATGATCTTGTTTGTAAATAATATGTAATTTTCATTCAAATTGATTATTTTAAGGATTACTAAAAATATAACTTATAAAAATATTCTAACTTTCATCCTTTTGTATATTAATTCAATTCAATAATCAATATTTTGGACATATTTTAACTAACTCGGGATATCAGTTAATAAGAATTAATTAAAAAGATTGTAATAAACTTAAGACAAGGATATCAATTAATAAGAATTAATAGAAAAATTATAATAAACTTAATACAATTAAATTCCCTTTCCTACTCTTAAAATTGTACAATGTCCCTAATGTACACAATTGAAGCATATAAAATAAAATATCAATAAAAATTGAGAAAGGTTTGATCGGTATTAGCCTACATAAGAATATGTACAGAGTCCTGAATTGAAAAAGAGCCATCCTATATTAAATACATCCAGCCTTGTAAAATATAAACAAAAGAAGATAAAAGAAAATAAATAAAGAACATTGGAAAAAATAACATAACATAAATAACATTTTAGTAACGATTAGACAAAATAAAATAACATAATGAAGAAAACAAAAAAATACACAAATAATAAGAGAAAGAAAAGAAAAAAACCAAAATCAGCTTCCATTAGTCCCTCTATGAATCTACCATCAAAGGAGGATCCTCGGGTCATGGAGCCTCAAACTACAGGGGAAATGAAGATGAATTAGCCGCTCTAAATAGTGAAGGTGGGATGGATATCTCAAGATATCTCACCATCGACACCAAAACCTTCTCCATCCATTTATCATAGGCTTCTCGCACTCAAGCTGCTTTAGCAGTGCCTTATCATAGGTCTCCTCTCGATTTGCTCTGCCATGCATCCACTATGAGCTTCAATTCGCTCTATTTTCTCCAACAGTGCTGCTTGTTATGATCAGATAGTAGATTGAACACCTAATTTTTGCACTATGTGTTTCTTTAACCAAGTTATCTTCAGTTAGTCTTAGTGCGATGTCAGCCCTGGTTAATCCCATACTAGCCTCCTCTTGTGCTACTCCTCTCATCTATGATGGAAATGAGATCAATTGTGATGTCTGCTCAGCTATGTGTGGGCGATCTCTATTTGCTCCCAATATGGCCTGTTCATCTAGAACCCCAATCAAGTGGTACCTGTAGGTCCCCGTCATCTACATACCATGTGCACATATTTCATCACGTCTAGATTCAGAGCCGTCGTGGTACTAACCATTCACATTAGTGTTAGTCTCTCGAAGTCCCTCATCCTCCATATTAGCCTCTTCATATCATGCATAACACTTAGTGTCCCGAACTTCTTCTCTTAACATTGACATCATAAGGATTGGGCTAAAGTATGCCCCAGATGAATTGGCGTCCACTCTCTTATGCCCTATAAATAGAACATGTCTAAATTCCTGATGACTCCAAAGCTATCACCTTGTTTGCTCAACGTATGCCTTAAAATCCCATGTATGTATTTGAGCGCGAGGTGTCATAGGGATGAAACTTTGGATCTACTGTACTCATCCTCTCACTAATAGTACTCTGGAAATGTTGAGGAGACATTCCATATAGAAATTCTATCAGCAGGGTTATATAGTTTAGCATCCCCATTAACTTTTGGTTGTATAAACCCATCATAATGGTGAACTCTGAGTAGCTTATCTAGACCATCTCCCCCATCAATCAGAACTGGATTGTGCTTGATTGGTCTCAATAATAGCGACCTTTCTCAATGAAGAACGGGGGAGTACCTCAAGCATAAGCTCTCAGTACGAGGGCTCTATGATCTCGAAGAAGCAAGACCATGCTCCAACGTTTATGAGATCCCTAATCTACTGGACCAAGTCAATCTGCTCCAACGCCTCCTAGCCAATGCTTGTCACGGAAATTTTTGTTTTTGGTTTACATGTTTTCCTCTATTGAGGATTGTTTATTCTCCAGAAATAAGAAACTAAGATAACATCTTTAAACATGTTATCATCCTCATCAAGTCTACGTAATGGGATAGTTTTAGTTGATTAATATCAATAAGGACACAGATCTTAGCATAATTTATGATTGTTGTTGCTTTGTATTTGCCAATGAAACTTATCAAGTGACTTACCCTTTTGTGGTCTAATATTCTAGGTATATGTTATAGATATTAAGTCATAAAAGGAAATGCTTCTTTTTGATATTTTAAAGTAAGATACCATGTTTCCATCTTTGCAAGAACAATGGTTTATTAATGAAATGTCAAGTTCTAGATTCTATAATCATGTAAGCAAAAGGTGGAGAGCCAAACTTTAATAGGTAAAAATTATCCCCATTAACCATAATCTCTCTTAATCTCTATTGCTTTTAGTGGTATTAGGCTTAGGCATTCATTGCTAGAAAGTTGGGTCATAATTGGATCCCATTTTGAGGCTCCCTCCTTCTCGATATCAACTTTAAGAGTTGTAATAGGTTTTCCTTCTAATAGATTAAGAGGAAAATAATGCCATCTTTAACAAAAGTGATGATTCTCCTAAAACTTGGAGCAATGATTTCTTACTAGAAGGTCTGTGAAAGAGTTTAGGAGCAATAGTAAAAGTCTCTAATGATGGGGTCCTACTTTCTGAGATGAGACAGGAGCCTAAGGCATGTTTTCATGAGGAATAACTAAAGGAGCTTTTGAAGCTAAGCGAGGAAATTCCTTAGAAACCATGGGATTAAAGTTTAACATTTTACTAAATAAGGAAAAAAAAAGGTAAAGTGCACAAAAGGAAGAAAAAAAACCAAAAATGGAGATGCAAAGAGTGAGAAACTTAGAAAGGGGAAATACAAAAGAGGAACTAAAAAACAGAAGTAGAAGAGAAGGAAAGACTAAAGGTAAGTGAACATAAAGAGCAGATAGTGGATAATGACAGACAAATAATACTAGGTTGCAACAAGTTAGAAGGAAAGTTAGCTAAAACCAAGTGGGATTTGAGTAACTTGGAAGGAAGAAGAGGAAAACAAAATGAGAACTACAAGAGAAAGCAACTATTATTGCAAGGAAAATCAACCAAAGAGAGAGCAGTCCCAATCTAGAGAGCCAATAAGAAAATGCATTCTAACCATACAGGAATCTTAAAGAGAAGCTCTTAATACAAGAAAAAAAGAATCAAAGATAAAATAATCACTCTTGCATTTAGTTATAATCATATTAAAAATATTCTTTATCTTATTTTAATATATATATAAACATTATTTTTCTTAAAATGTATAAAAATTCAATAAGGAATATAATAAATGTTTTGCAACTAAGATGCTTACTCAAATTGCAACATTAAGGTAACAATTAATTACAACATTAAGGCTATAAGAGAATTGCAAAACATAAATGTTCCTCTTGTATGAAGTATATGTGTTTGCCTAGAGGTGACCTTATGTGACTTATCCTTTGCCATTACATTAATTTCCAGCTTTGATCTTGCTTACTTTACCTTTCAGCTTGTGATAAGGTTTAGATTTATTTGCATGAACTTGTGAAGTTCTACAATCCATTTCTTCATTTTAAACCACTATGCATGATGCATTTTCTTCTTGTATAAGCCACAAATTCTCGTTAGTTGTCTCCTTTAGTTAATTTTACTTTCTCTTGTAATATTAATTTTTTTAATGATCTTGGGGATCTATTGTTATCCTCCATCTATTTGTATTGTTCAGATTGCATTTCAAATGTAATTTGTGGATGGCCATCTATTCCCTCTTCTATTCCTTTCGAATCAGATGTTGTGCATTATGCTGGAGACAATTAGTTTATTTATTGCATTCCACTTTCCTTTACTATGCCTTGGAGGCTTTGGATTACATAGATTTTAAGCTAAGGACCATATTTAAGTTGAGTAGAGGTAAATGAAAAACAAAAGTTCAATTGTTTCTTCTTCCCTCTTACAAAGGATATATGTTGTTGAGTGCTTAAGAATTTCTTTAGATGGATTAGAATGCTCAGTTTGATTTTTGATGTCATCAATATTAACATACATACCTTTATATTTACCTTCTTACACTATAATTGGCTATACCATGGGACATTTATAGAGATTCTATTCAATAATTTCCTACATGATAATAGGGATGGCAACCCGTGGCCTGCGCAGGCCAGTGGTTGCCGACCTGTCTACATTTTTTTAAAATTTTTTAACAAAATGGTGTCATTTTGGACATTCTGGTCGACAGGCTAAGGAGCCTTCGCCCGTGGCCTGGCCCGTAGCCCAGCCAACTTGGGCCAAATGTGGGTCGGGCTAGAAATGCCATCCCTACGTGATAAGTTAGTGAAAGTACCATCATTGGTTTTTCTCCATCTGATTTGGTCTTCCTTATTTGAAATTAGCTGAGCTAGTGTAGGTTGAGTAGAACTTAATCTAGCAAATTCATCTTATACAAGTTGAAAATAGAGTACAATGATGAATTTTATGGTACCACGCTTTAAGTGCACCATTTTTGGACTTTATTTAGTGGTCCTAGGTTGTTGTAATAGTCATGCCAAAAGAGAGTTATTTCTTTATCCCTTACCTGATTTACGAATTCCTCTTTATATGTTTTGTAAACTTAAAAGGTTGAGTCATTGCTTATGAAAAATCAGGCCTAGGACCCAAAATCCAGAATTTTTATTGCATTATGTAAAAATCATAAACCTATTGAACCATAGAGATTCCTTGTTGGTTAGGATTCTCCATACTCTGTTAAGCAGTAGAACCTGATTCATCTTTTTAGTGGGATAGATTTTAAGTCCACCTTCCTTTTTATCTTTACAAACCTCGATCTATCTTACCTTTGCATATAATTTTCCCTCCATATTCCATTTCAATAAGAATCTCTTCATCATTACCTTAATTTCTTTAGAGATGTGTTTAGGGAACCAAATGTGAGAGCTCCAATACATGTATGTTATTTATAATAGATTTGATAAGTTGTAGTCTACCTACTATTGACAAACATTGGAATCTCCAATAAGCAATTCTTGGTTTTATCTTTTCAAATAGAGGATTGAGGTCCATATAAAAGGGTATTTTATTGCAATACGGTTTCCTAAGTAGGTGATAGGAATCTTAGACAATTGATACCCATGATTTGAGTAAGCCATTTAACATTTTTACTCTGCACTTAATGAGGTGTTGAGTTGGTTCTTTTACTTGTTAATGGAGAGAGCCGCCATGTATTAGAAGAGATTGAATGCAATCATTAGAAGGTTTATAGATTTGGGATAGGCTTTGGATAATAGGATCAAGTCATCTGTAAAGGCTAGGGATGTGATCCTCAGACCTTTACATTTAGTGTGAAACTTGAATTGTTAATCCCTGTAAATTGTTACCTTTATTAATCTCACTAGCACTTCAATAGCTACAACGAATAAGTTGATAAGGGGTCTCCTTATCTTAAACCCCCTAGCTCCTTTGATTAACTTGTAGGCTCTCCATTAAGGAGTATCCTATAAGATATAGTAGTAATGCATTAAGTGATCCATTAAGTAAATTGACTAGGAAAGTTCAATGCTATAATATGCTAATCAAGAAACTTCAATCCAAAGAATTATAAGCCTTTTGGAAATCAATTTTCAATGCACAGTTTCTATGGGAGTTCCTTCTTGAGTAATTCTTGAAGAGTTATTAGACTAATAATATTTATTCCCCTATTAATCTCCTTTGGACATAAGCTCATTAGGATGGATCTATTATGTTGCACAAAATTGGTTTTAATCTTTTTGTAATTACTTTACAAATGATGTTACAGTAAGAAATTAGTCTGTAGTCTTTTATTGAGTTAAGGCTTATTGAGTTCATATAGAATTCTTTCCTCCTTAAAGAACTTTTGTATTGCCTCTATCACTATATCCGTTATATGAATCCATGTCTTTATTAAAGAAGTTTCTATTGTATCTGTCTGTCCCTAGTGCTTTATTAAGATGTAAGGAGAATAATGTTCTTTACACATCCAATGCTTCAATAAGCTCAACTAGGGATTCCATCAAATGAGTAGGAAGTTAATACCCATTGTTGATTTAATGATGTTGATAGTGGATAAAGTAGTGTTCTTTGATCTTATTAAATTAGTGAAGAACCTGAGTAATTCTTCCTGTATTTCTTTCTTTGAGCTTAGTTATTTCTCCTTGTTTCTATGGATGTATGGAAGAATTAAGTGTTTCTTTGTCCATGTTCAATCTATAGTGCTCTTGATCTCTGTTTGAGTATAGATAGGTTGATTTCTACCAATTTGTTGTAGTGATTGAGGGCCTATTTCTATCTCTCCTATAACTCCTTGCCTTGTAGATTTCTATATAGTAAATCATGAATTTCCTCAAGCATATTTCTTACTTATTCGACTGTTTTTTAGGTGTGCATTTTCTTTTTTGGAATTGATCTTCCTCAATTCATTTTTTATGGCCTGAAGGCTTTTTACTATAGAGTCCTATTTGTTTCCTCTTATTGGACTTAGTAATCCCCTAATTAGTGCCTCCTTAAAACCATTTACCTACAGTAGGTGCTTGTTAAATCTGAATGGGTATTTTTGGTTTGAGACTCTAGTATCCTTTATATTAGAATAGGTGTATAATCATAAAGAAGTTAAATGGTAATGCATGCTTTGCTTTCTTAAAATTTCTACCACATCTCATTCAGTAAATCCATATCTCACTTTTTTGTTATCAGCTTCCCTCCTATTTATTTTTCCATGTGTAAAATATTTCCTCCATTATACGATCCATCAACTATAAATCCCTGTAACATTCCATTAATTCTTTAGTGTGATTTCTTAGGCACACATTTCCCTATGCTTCCATTATGCTTATTATATAGTTGAAGTCACTTATAATTAGCTATGGCTGATCAATGGTGTTCCTTATGTCCCTTAATTTATTTCATAGAGAAAATCTCTGAAAACTGAGATTGAAGATATATAGGAAAGTGATATAAAAATGAATATTCTGATTTCCCATTTTGACTTATATATTTATTAGTCAATCTTTTGTATGGATTGGATTAATCATTATAGTGGTATTAATGGTTGGAAATAATTAGTCAGTCACTCCTAATGCACCTTAAATTGTTGCAATTATTGACTTTGATCTTTGTCTCTAATAAACTGCAATTATTGGCTTTGATCTTTGCCTGTAATAAACCTATAAGAAAAGGTTTGTGCTCTTTTATGAAATCAAAAACCATGTTTTGTTTACCTTGGTTATTATGACTTAAATGTTCTAGGTTAATATGTTCATTTAGAATTGGAGTTCATCTTCTCTCTATATGCTTACCTCATTGTGATTCCCTTATGGTTCTTTGATAGTTGGAGTATTTTCACCCTTTTGTAGTGTATCTCCAATGGTGATAATGGCCTCAATTGCATGACTAATCTGTGCGAGTAGAAAATCTTGAGTTTTACTTTCTTAATTGCTTGTATTTTGTATTTTTTTTGTCTATCAAATATTGACAGAGTTCCTGTCTCTCCCACGTTTCCTTCCTCCTTGTCTTTTCCTATTATTGCTTATAAAATTTCCTCTCGGATTATTTTATTTTATTCAATGTTTTATGTTATGATTGACTGATTAGATTATTTAGAGTCCCAGAAAAAGCCTATTAAGAAGCTCTCCCACTTTGCTACTCCCTCTTTGAGAATGCTTGTGTTTGGTGTTACTATTTTCTTGCCTTTCAATAACTCTACTAGAGGGAATACTGAAGTTTTGTTGATGGTGAGTTGTATTTAAGAACCTATTTCCATGTTTTTCGGATAAAGGATAAGGTTTTGCAAGCTTTTCAAGTTTCTTTAGGCTTTGGTTTTCATCTTAGGAAGAGAGCTCAATAGGGTTTGAAGGCTCTGCACCATTAAGGGTAGATCTTAGGGATGGAAAGGTTTCTATTTCAAGACTAAGGAGGCTACATCTTAAGACAGAAGAAGAAGGTTATAGAGTAACGAGAATAGTGAAGTGATAGATTAGGTAAAATAGGTGGGAAATAACCAAGACAGGAGATGGGTTTGGAGGAAGAGGAACTAGTTCTCAGTTAGCATTGATCTAAAGGCAAAGGTGAATGAATAAGGGGTAGTAATTTAAGAAAGGGTGGTAAAGATGAAACGAAGTTGAGAACCAACATGATGTGTGGATTCATAAAGAATAGGGAAATAATTTTAGGTTTAAGTCATGCGAAACATGCTTGAGTTAAATGGTAGGGAATAACAAGATAGGAGATAGACTGGATAGTTACTAAACAAGACTACGAAAACCAGTCTACTGAAGTTGGCTTCCATGGAAATGTGTTGAGCTTATAGAGAGAGGTTAGAGCATTTTAGATATATACGTAATGCTCCATTAAATATGAAAAATAATTTTTTAGATATATACACGATGCTCCATTAAATATGAAAAATAAGTTTCTATGAGTTATAATGTTAAAAAAATTTAATATTACTTTTAAAATATTATTAAATAATTAATAATTATTTTAAATAAATGAATATATATGTATATATTTTAAGTTAAAATTATAAATAACTATATAAATGCTAATAAACTTACATACTATACACTTTGTTTTGTTTATTTATTCCAATATATCTTCTAAAAAGGAAAATAAAGTCATAAAAACTTCAAATATATAAAATTCAATAAATTTCTTACCAAAATTTTAATGAAAACCTTAATAGTTAATATGATATTGAAAAAAGCATCTCATATATCTAAAGCCTTCTATAATCTTTTTAAATGATATAAAAAAGTATCATATGTATCATAGTAAGGAAATTATTATAGAAGTTACTACGGAGGTGGTAGGATTTAGTTCCATTCATGAAATCAATTTTGAGTGTACTAAAGCATAAGTAAACCATGTAATAAATAAGGAGACAAAGTAGATCTTGATCAACATAAACTTCTTATTAAATAAAACCATTTAAAAAAAGCAATTTTAACATCCATTTGGAATAATCTGAAATTCATATAAGATGAAAATGCAAGTAAGTCCTAGCTACCAGAGAAAATATTTCCTCGAAGTCTATTATACCCTGTTCTTGATTATACCCTTTTGCCACCAATCTATCTTTAATTCTCATAATATTACCTGATTCATCTAATTTATTTTTAAAAACGCATTTGGTTAATTTCGGGATCACTAAGTCTAGGAACTAGAGTCCAAACCTTACTCCTCTCAAATTGTTTAATCTCCTTATACATAAAAAGAACCCAACTCTCATATTAGGAGCTTCTTCTATAATCTTAAGTTTAATTTAAGAAATGAAAGCAAGATGAGATAAATCCCTACAATGGGATCTAGCAATTACCCCTTTTTGAACATCACCTAAATTTGATATGGGATAGTCTTTTTTGAATTTCCAATCTCTTGGGAGCTCCTCATTCTTTTTATTTCCCTTACTTGCTCATGAGTGATTTGTTAGTGACCACTCTTGTTTCCTTCAAGGGTTAGTTTCTCTAGTTCCTTAGATATACCTATATCATCATCTTGAAGTACTTTCCTAGATATAAGAGGGCTAGATTCATCAAAGATAACATACAAAGACTCTTTAATAATAAGACTCTTCCTATTAAACAACATATATGCTTTTCTAATTAAAGAATAACTAAGAAAAATTCCTTCATACTTTTTGGAACTTCACTAATTTATCTTTCGTTTTTAAAACATAGGATTTACAACCAAAAAATTTGAAGTAGCTTTAGCTTCTTTCTATGCTAAAGTTCATAGGGAGTTTTATCTCAAGTTGGTCTCATATAGACTCTATTTAAGATGTGACATGGGTGGCAGCTGCCTCTAACTAAAAATACTTAGGAAGATCATATTTATTTATCATGGTCCTGTCCATTTCTTGCAAGGTTATATATTTTGTCTCAACAAGTCCCTTTTGTTGATAGGTTTATGGTGTCGAAAAGTTACGAAATATACTATTATTTTCACAAAAGATTTCAAACTTTTCATTTTCGAATTCCCTTCCATAGTCACTCCTAATAGATGCAATAGAGAGTTCCTTTTCATTTTGAACCCCTCTTTTTTATATAAATTTGACAAACACCCCAAAACATTGATCTTTGTTATCTAATAATAAGAATTAAATAAATATACTAAAATCATCAACTATGACAAAAGCTTAAATTTTAACATCTAATAGAAGTTACTAACATTTCTCTCTTGAATGAGCTCTTGCTTTGTTCTCCTATTTGGCAAACTCCACAAATGTTGTCTTATTAAATTTTACCCTTGGAAGCCCATTGAAAAGTTGCTTAGATTTGAGGTTGGAGATAAGGTCCATACTTGCATTTCCAAGTCTCCTATGCCAAATTCATGCATCTTCACTAATAGAAATTAGACACGTCATATTTTGGTTAGAGAAATCATCAAGATCAATTGCATA
>JAOQMM010139764.1:0-13477 GCA_027563515.1 Erythroxylum platyclados | reverse complement strand
CTTTTTCTATCATCCTGGTCTCTAGCAAAATCACTATCTGTGAACCCAAGAAGATCTGACTTTTCTCCTTTCTTATATCGGCCACGCGCCGTCGACACCGGCGGCGCTGCACAGCAGGACGCCCGCGCCCGCGGCCGCGACGCCGAGCGCCGCGGCGGCCAGGGTGCGCAGCGCCGGCAGCAGGGCCGAGTAGGGCACCCCGACCCAGCGGTGCAGCGCCCACTGCCGGAGCGGCAGCGTGAGCACCGTGCGGGCGAGCAGGCCGACGGCCAGCGCCTGGAGCCCGAGCGGCGCGACCGCCACGGTCACGGCGAGGTGCGCGCCGACGATGACGACGACCAGCACGATCTCGACCCGCAGGCGGTCCGCGATCGCGAACAGCGACCGGTCGAAGTAGGTGAAGGCGGCGAGGCACGCGGTGACGGCGATGACCGAGGCGACCGGGGTGATGGAGGCCCACCTTGGCCCCATCAGGAGCGGGATGAGGTCGCCGCTCATCAGCGCGAGGTAGCCCATCACCGGGAACAGGAGGGCGCCCGCGGCCGCCATGCTCGCCGCGTAGCCGCGGTGGAGGCGCGCGGGGTCGTCCTGCAGCCGCGCGAGCGACGGCGTCGACACCTGGTTCACCACCTGCGTCCCGGAGTCCTGCACCAGCTTCACGAGACGTGAGGCGACGGACCACTGCCCGAGCAGCGCCGCGCTGCCGACGATGCCCAGCGTGAACTCCTCGCCGCGGTCCCGCGCCTGGAGCAGCAGGTCGGTCAGCAGCAGCTGGCCGCCGAACCGGAGGAAGCGCCGCATCTCTGGGACGGAGTAGGCGAGCGCGGGACGCCACGGGCTCCACAGCCAGATCAGCACCGCGGACACGAGCGCGGCGGCGACGCTCTCCGCGACGAGCGCCCAGACGCCCGCGCCGTTCGCCGCCATCACGATCGCCACGACCGACGCGACCGCGGAGGCGGCGATCGTGCGCGTCGCCAGCTGCGGGAAGCGGAACTCGCGGCGCATGAGCGCCTGGGGCGCGCTCGTCAGGCCGTTCAGCACGACGACGACCGCGAGCCAGTCGACGACCGCCCGCAGCTCCGGCTCCCGGAACGCCGTCGCGAGCAGGGGAGCGGCGGCCAGGAGCGCGCCCGCGAGCACCACCCCGAACGCGGCCGACGTCCAGAAGCCCGTGCTGAACAGCCGCCGGTCGAGCGCAGGGGTGCGGATCAGGTAGGTCGCGAAGCCGCTGTCGGTCAGGATGCCGAGCAGGAGCACGAACGCGTTCGCCAGCGCGACGAGGCCGAAGGCCTCCGGGCTGAGGTGCCGGCCGACGAAGACGAAGGTCACCGCCGAGAGCAGCCGGACCAGCCACGTCGCGGCCGCGATCCACATCGCGCCCGACAGGGCCTGCGCGCGCACCCCGCCCGCCTCGAGCGGCTCAGACATAGCGCGTCCGGTGCGCCGCGGACCCGCGCACGCGGCCCCAGAGCACCCCGCTGTAGCGCAGCAGCCCTCGCCGGCTCCGCGCGTCGAAGCGGTCGCGGGCGGCGCCCCGCAGCATCCGCAGCCAGATCAGCGCGCTCGTGCGGGTGCTCGAGCGCGGCATGCCGGCGGACCGGAAGCGCGCGAAGAGCACGGCGTGGGAGCGCCCGTAGGCGATCGACTGCCGGAGCACGCCGTGCGCGTCCGGCCGCGCGACGTAGTCGACGGCGGCGTCCGGGACGAGCCGCAGCGGGTGCCCGGCGAGCTGCGCGCGCCAGAAGAAGTCGGTCTCGTCGCCGCCGCCGCGGAGCGACTCGTCGAAGGGGCCGACCTCGTCGACGACGCGCTTCGCGAACCCGCAGTTCGCGCCGGTCGGCCAGGGGAGGAAGGCGAGGTCGTCGTTGAGCGCGCGCTGCCAGCCGAGCTCCGCGCCCGCGGCGGTCGTGCGCCGGAGGGCGCCGCCGAGGAGGACGCCGCCCGCCTCATACGCCCGCCAGTGGGCGGCGAGCCAGCCCGGGTGCACGACGTCGTCCGCGTCGCAGAGCAGCACGAGCTCGCCGCGAGCAGCGCGGACACCGGCGTTCCGCGCGACGTTGATGCCCCGCCGCTCGCCGGCGTCGACCACGCGGACCAGGCCGACGTGCTCGGCGCAGACCGCGCGCGAGCCGTCGCTCGACCCGTTGTCCGCCACCACCACCTCGAACGGCACGGGCGCGTCCTGCGCCGCGAGGGCGCGCAGCTGGCGACCCAGCGTCGCCGCGGCGTCGAGGCACGGGATGACGACCGAGCAGCGGACCTGCGGCTCAGGCACCGCGCCGCTCCCGGATCCAGCGCTCGCCCTCGACCCAGTGCGCCGCGAAGGACGCGGTCGGCGCCGCATGCGTCCAGGTGTCCCAGAGCGCACGGATCTTGCCGTTCGCGTCGTCGACGACGCAGTGCGGGACCCCCATCAGCGTGCTGATGACGTGCCCGTGGAGGCGGTCGGTGACCACGGCGGCGCCCTCGGAGAGCCGCTGCTGCGCGAAGCGCAGGTTCGCCCCGGCGAGCGCGTGCGCGAGGGCCGTCTCGATGCGGACGTCGCGGCCGCCGAGTCGCCGCGACAGGTCGAAGCCGCGCTGCGCGGAGCGGAGGAGGAGGGCGCGGCGGCTGCTCGGCGGCGCCTCGAGCCAGTCGAACGCCGGCAGGCCGTCGCCGCCCCCGGCCGCCTCCTTGTCCGTCCGGCGCTGCACCACGACCCCGCCGCGACCGGCGAAGGGCCTCGGCAGCGGACCGAGCGCGAACGCCGCGTCCGGGACCAGCCGCACCTCGCAGTCGAGGTCCGCGATCGCGCGGGCGTAGGAGCGCTCGTCGCGGACGTAGAGGAGGAACGCGCCGTGCTCGCCGACGGCCCGCTGCATCGCCGACCTCGCCGCCGGGCTCGCCCACTCGACCGACTGCGGCAGCTGCACCACCCGCCGTCCCCGCCAGCGCCGGAGCACCGCCAGCCGCAGGTCCTCGTGCGTCGCGTAGAGGCCGCCGAAGTTGCCGCCGCCGTGCAGCAGGAGGAGGCGGTCCTCCGGCACCCGGACGTCCGCGGCGTTCCGGCGGTCGACGGCCCGGACGAGCCGGGCGCCGAGCGCCGCCGCCGCCGCGCGCTCCCAGAGCCAGATGGCGGAGTCCCCGCAGTTCAGCTGCGAGGGGAAGTCGAAGACGACCCAGCGGTCCGGCAGGCCCGCGAGGTCCGCCCGCAGCGCGTCGAGCAGCCGTGCGCGCAGGCCCTCGACGAACGCGACGCCGTCGTCCCCGCGGACGGCCGTCGCCGAGCGTCCGGTCCCGATGCTCCGTCCCTTCATCGGCTCGTCTCGTCCCGCTCCCAGACCGCGGTACGTCCGCGGGCCAGCTTCACCCGGGCGAGGACGCGCCCGGTCGCGTACGTCGCCGCGTACACGGCGAACGAGGGCCACAGCGCAGGGCGCGGGGCGACCCGTCGCACCAGGCGTCCACGGGCGCCGCCCGCTCCTCCCGACGGCTGCAGCTCGGGGTGCCGCCTCGCCAGCTGCAGCTCGCCCGCCATCGTGCGGGAGAGGCGTCGCGCCTGCGCCCGCACGGTGCGCGGCGCGTGCACCGTGAACCCGCCGCCGCGGGAGACCCGGCGCTCCGACGGCGCGAAGAGGAGTCGCGCGTAGAGGTCGTCGGCGATGATCGGCGGGAAGGAGCCGAACCGCCGCCGCCCCGCCGCGGAGAGCCCGTAGATCCCCGAGCCGGTGTGGTCGGTGAGCCGGTAGTCCGTGAGCGCCCAGATCCGCAGGTAGGCGCGGGCCAGCAGCGACGCCCCGGTCTCGTCGATCCGGACCGGCGGGCTCGCGATCAGCGGCTCGTCGGTGTCGAGCAACGCCATCAGGTTCCGGAGCGTCGGGGCGTCGACCGACACGTCGGCGTCGAGGTAGATCCTCGAGGGCCGCCGTGCGGCGGCGTCGCCCGCGTTCAGCGCAGCGGGCTTGGAGGCCTCGTCGATCTCGATCAGCCGGCACCACGGGAACCCCGCGACGACGTCCGCGGTGCGGTCGGTGCAGCCGTTCGCGACGACCAGCACGTCGTGGTCCTCGCCGAGCGGCGCGATCCCCTCGAGCAGGCGGCCGATCGTCGTCGCCTCGTCGTGCGCCGGGATCACGACGCTCGCGCTCGCAGCGCTCACGACGCGGGCTTCCCGTAGTCCTTCTGGACCACCTGCAGGCTCGACCAGGGGAAGTTCTTCAGCACCGCGTAGTCCGGGCCCTTCAGCGTCGCGTACCAGGGGTCCGCGCCGTCGACCTTGTCCACGGCCTCGGCGATGACGGAGACCGCGGCCGACTTGTCGACCACGACGAAGCCGTACTGCTGCGCGGCCCTCGCGATGGCGAGGCCCGCGGGCGTCAGCCCCAGCTTCGACGGGTCGACGGTCGGGTCGAGCCGCAGCCGCGACCCCTGGGGCAGCGCGGCCGGGTTCTGGTCGAACCCGTCGCTGCGCTGCGCCGGCCAGCTGAAGTTCGAGGCGGCCGCGGGCGACGGGATGCTGATCGCGATCGCGTGGTCGATGCGCCCGGCCTGGACCTCGGCCAGCCGCACCGCGCCGCCGGCGTTCGGCAGCCCGGTCGCGGTCGCGCCGAATCCGCCCTGGAAGTAGCCGGGGCTCGTCGAGACGCCGTCGATGCGGCCGCCCCAGCACGCGCTCCACGCGCCGCTGCTGCTCCGCTGCGCCTTCCAGAACTCCCACAGCTGATCGGTCGCGGGGGAGTAGAAGGAGATCTCCGCATCGGAGCCGACGGCCGGCACCGCGCCCGCGGGGACCGGGACGGCGGTGAACTGGCCGCCGGGGCCGAGCAGCCCGGCCGGGGTGCCCGGCTTGCCCTGGCAGTTGCTGAACGCGAAGTCGACCGTCGGCGTCGAGGCGTTCACCGTGTAGAGGTGGCTGTTGTACTGGTGCGCGTTGAAGGCGGCGACGCCGCCGTAGCGGTCCGTGACGGTGCCGACGAGGTAGTCGACCATCCGCCGGGAGTCCGCCGCTACGGGCGCTCCCGCGAGGGTCGAGCTCCAGAAGCTGGCGCTGCCGAACGGGTAGCCGGGCGTCACCGGGCTCGAGGAGGCCGGGGCGGGCGCCGGGACGGCGGATCCGCGCGCCGGGTCGTCGCACGCGGCGCAGAGGCCGAGCGACGCCACCACCAGCCCCGCCCGGATCGCGGTCCGGATGCGGCGCCCCCACCCGCCGCTCATGCGGCCCGCTCCAGGACGTCGCGGTAGGCGGCGACCGTGTCGTCGACCACCCGCGACCACTCGAAGGCGGACAGGTCCGGAGCCGCGACCGGCCGTCCGCCGGCGGCGGCGTGGGCCACCGCGAGCGCGTCCGTCGCACCGCCCGAGAACAGGTGGACCCAGCCGGTGCCGACCGCGTCGCGCAGCTCGCGGTTCACCGGCGAGTCCGAGACGACGACCGGCACCTCGAGGGCGAGCGCGAGCAGCAGCGCGCCGGAGTTGAGGGCCGAGCGGTCGTCGTACGGCAGCACGACGACGTCCGCCGCGGCGTGCCAGGCCGGCACCGCCGCGCTGTCCACCCGACCCTGGCGCACCACGACGGCGTCCTCCGTGCCGGCGGCGCGCTGCAGCTCGGCGCCGAGCCGCTCGTCCGCCCGCACCTCCCCGGCGACCAGCAGGCGCTCGCCGGGACGTCGCGAGTCGCGGAACGCCTCGATCAGCGCGGTCACGTTCTTGTAGCGGCGCAGCTGGCCGAGCAGCAGGTAGGAGGGCCCCGTCGTCGCGTCCAGGTCGAGCAGCGCCTCGGCGGTCCCTCGGTCGGGTCGACCCGGGTAGAGGTCCTGGTAGGTGCCGTGGGCGATGACGCGTCGCGAGCGGCGACCGAGCGGCGGGTAGCGCTGCTCCAGCCGCTCCGCGCCGGCCTCCGTCAGCGAGATCCAGAGGTCCACCATCCGCAGGAAGACCGCGAAGTAGGCGTCGAACAGCCGCGGCCGGGCCAGCTCGTGCGGACGCAGGTCGTGCGCGGTCCACACGAGGCGGGCGCCGCGGAGGCGCGCGAGCGCGATGAGCAGCAGCACCTTCGCCGCGTCCACCGGCGCCCGCAGCCCCGAGTCCCACCGCACGAGCGCCGCCGGCCAGTGCACGTGGACGATCTGCGGGCGCGCGAGCAGCCGCCGGCGGTCGAAGTCGCGCACCTGCGCGCCGCTGGCCCGCACCCCGCTGAAGAGGCGATCGATGTACGGGTTGCCGTGCGCCCCGGTCGAGCCCGGCGCCGCGAGGACGCGCAGCGTCCGGGTCACGCGGCGACCCCGGCTGCGAAGCGCCGGGCGCGGCGGCGGTGCGCGAGCATCTCGCGCAGCAGCCCAGCGGAGGCGGGGGAGAGCCCGAGCCGGCGCGCGCTCCGCAGCATGCCGCGGGCGTCGCCGTGGTGCTGCGCATGGCGCAGGTCGTCCCACGCCAGCTGCGCGTCGATCCCGCGGGAGAGCCGCCGCGTCATCCACGGCTGGTCCGCGTACCGCTCCCGCACCTGCTCGGCGCCGCGGACGCTGCGGGTGCGCAGGCCGGCGTCCTGGTACTGCTGCGGGATCGCGTACACCGCCGTCGGCACGGCGACCGCGACCGCCGGCGCGAGGGCGAGCAGCCGGATCCAGAGGTCGAGGTCCTGCGCGCGCGGCAGGTCGGAGAACCCGCCGACCTGCCGGATCAGGTCCGTCCGGGCGACGACGGTGCTCGTGCAGACCACGTTCTCCGGGAAGAACAGCCCCGCCGGCGTCACCTCGTGCTCGCGTCCGCTGACGTTGCCCCGACCGCGGCCGAACGAGTCCACCATCGGCGCCGTCACGAAGCCGCGGCCCGGCAGCGAGCCGGCCACCGTCTCGAGGTGGTTCGGCAGCCACTCGTCGTCCGAGTCGAGGAACGCGATCCACTCGCTGTCGGCCGCGCCGATCCCGGTGTTCCGCGCGGCGCCGGAGCCCTGCGGGCGCTCGTGACGCAGCACCTCGGCGCCCGCCGCCTCGGCGATCGCGGCGGTCTCGTCGCTCGATCCGTCGTCGACGACGACCACCCGCCGCGGCGGAAGGGTCTGAGCGAGGGCGGAGCGGATGGCGGTGGCGACGACATCGGCCCGCTCGTGGGCGGGGATGACGACGGTGGCGTCGAGCTGGGGCACGGGGCGTCCTCCTGCGGTCGGGTGCGATCGGTGCGGGGCGCGGGCTCTACTGTACGTAGTTCTTAGCACTTCTACGTAAGGAGCGGGGATGGGTGACAGAGGATCCGGTCGGCGCTTCGCGGCGGCCGTCGTCTACTGGGGCGTCGCCCGCCACCTGCCGTGGTCGCCGAGGCCGGGCGGCCGCGCGGCGAGGCGGATCCGCGCGTTCCTCGCCCGACGGATGCTCGACGTGTGCGGCGACGCGGTGAACGTCGAGCGCGGCGCCTGGTTCGGCTCCGGCCGCGGCGTCGAGCTGGGGGATCGGTCGGACCTCGGCCTCGACTGCCTCGTGATCGGCCCGGTGCGCATCGGCCGTGACGTCATGATGGGACCGCGCTGCACGATCCTCGCGGGGCGCCACGCCACGTCCGCCGTCGACGTGCCCATGAACGCGCAGGGCTTCCTGCCCGACGCGCGCGTCGTGATCGGCGACGACGTCTGGATCGGCGCCGGCTCGACGATCCTCCCCGGGCGCACCGTCGGCGACGGCAGCATCGTGGGAGCGGGCTCCGTGGTCGCGCGCGACGTGCCGCCCTGGTCGGTCGTCGCCGGCAACCCCGCGCGGGTCATCCGCAGCCGGCGGCCGGAGGAGCGGTCGCCCGGTCTCAACCCGTGAGCTCGGCGGGCCGCGGTCGGCGGGTGGAGCGGACCACCTCGCGGCCGAGCTGCCAGGCGAAGAACGGGGCGGCCGAGGCGTAGCGGCCGACGAGGCGCTTGGGCTCGAGGGCGATCCGGTACAGCCACTCCATGCCCGTGCGCTGCACCCAGGCGGGGCTGCGGCGGACGGCCCCGGCCAGGAAGTCGATCGTCGCGCCGACGCAGAGGACGACGCCGCGGTCGAGCCGCTGCAGCAGCTCGAGCGCGAGGGTCTCCTGCTTCGGCACCCCGACGCCGAGGAACACGAGGTCGAGGTCCGCGGCCGCGATGCGCTGCAGGAGCGCGGACCGCCGGGCGGGGTCGACGAGCTCGTCGGGCTCCGCGGGCTCGATCAGGGCGACGTCCAGCTGCGGGTTCCGCGCGCGCAGGCGCTCGGCGGCGATCGTGGCGGAGTCGCCGCGACCGCCGATCAGCCCGACCCGGTAGGCGCCGAGGCAGAGCAGCGGGGTGAGGTCGGAGCCGGTGACGCGCGGCTGGTCGCGGCGGCCCGCGAGCAGCCGCAGCGCGGCGACGACGGGCCAGCCGTCCGGCGTCGACATGCTCGCCGACCGGTACGCCTCCGCCACCGCCGGCATCGTGCTCGCCTGGTGCACCTGCGCCAGGTTGGGCGTGAGCACCAGGTGCGGGCGCCCGGAGTGGACGTACTCGTCGATCTGCTGCAGGGCCTCGTCGTAGTCGACGGGGTCGCAGCACACCTGGCCGATCTGCACGCGGCCTCGGGGGGCGCTGGTCGTGACGGTCATCGATGCCTCCTCGTCGAGGCGGCCGCCGAGTCCGCAGCCGCCCCTGCTCGAGGCACAAGGATCGCATACGTAGCAACGAACGCAACTACGTATTCGGCGCAGCTCCATCGGATGGCGTGCCCCGCGTGCAGCAGGCCGGGCACTCGAGCACCAGCCCGGCGACCGCGCCGACGTCGATCCGCTTCGCGACCACGCCGCCGCAGGCGCTGCAGAGCAGCGTCGTCCGCCCGCCGCCCGACAGCACGGGTGCGCCTGGCCCGCCCATCGAGACCACGACCCGGGCCGTCGGGGAGAGCGGACCCTCCACGGGCGTGAGCACCGCCTTCGCCATCGGCTCCTCCGGTCCTTCATGGATGCGGCAGCGCGGTCGCGCCCCTCGCACATCCTGTCGCGCCGCCGTGGAGCGCGGAGGTCGGGGATCGAGACGCCCCGGGCGGTGGGGGTCCAGCGCGGGTTGAGGGTTCCGGGCGCGCCGAGAGGGCGTGCATAGTGATCGCCGCACCTGGCGCGGAGCCTCGCGTCGGGTAGGAATCACCTGAGACGAAGGGGTCCGCCCGGTGCCGTCCCGCCTGTTCACCCGAGCCGTCGCGCTCGGAGCCGCCGTCCTCACCGCGGGCGGCCTGCTCGGCCTCGCGGCACCCGCCTCCGCGGCGTCGCACCCCTCCGGCGGCGGCGGCAAGGCGGCGCACGCGGCGCTGCGGCACCGGCACACCGTGCTGCTGCCGACCGGGGAGGCGGTGTCGTACGACCCGGCCCGGCCGAAGGACCTGCGGGTGCACACCCGCACCCCGAGCGGCGTCGGGCACGGGTGGCGGAGCTTCGTCCGCGCGGGCCACACGTACGTCGTGCCGGTCACCGCGCTGCCGTTCCTCGGCACCGTGCTCGACCCGTCGCTGTTCGACGTCACCGCGCTCGCGAAGGCGGGCAAGCACCCGCAGTTCACGGTCACCGTGGCGAAGGGCGGCGGCAAGGCGGCCGTCCCCGGGTTCACCGTGAAGAAGCGGACGAGGACGACGCAGCGCGGCACGTTCAGCGCGAAGGGCGCGAAGCAGTTCGGCGCCGCCCTCCAGCGCGCCGCCGCCGGCACGCGCGGCCGCACCGCGGCGACCCGCTCGCTGTTCGGCGCGGCGCTGATCGGCACGAAGGCCGCGGGACCCGTGATCTCGCCGAAGTACCCGCAGCAGACGGTGATCTTCCGGGCGACGGGGCAGGACGGCAGGCCGGTCGCGGAGGGCTCCGTCTTCTACGGCAACCTCGACGACGCGCGGCGCGCCACCGGGTTCGCCTTCATCGTCGACGGGGAGGTGCGGGTCAGCCTGCCGAAGGGGCGCTACACGCTGTACTCGGACACGGTCGACTTCACCTCGGAGACCTCCGCGGACGTGTCGGTGGTCACGCAGCCCCAGCTCGACGTGACCGGCCAGGCGAACCAGGTCGTGCCGATCGACTTCCGCACCGCGACCGCGACGCCGTCGCTGACCGTGCCGGCGGCGTCGACGCCGAAGGACTACGCCGTCACCTACGACCGGTCGTGGCCGAGCTCCAGCCTCGACGCGTTCGTCTTCGGCGACGCGGCCCTCCGCTACCGGATCGCGCCGGCACCCGCGCCGCAGATCGGTTCGGTCACGCTGACCAGCTTCCTGCGCAGCACGCCGACGAGCGGCGCCGCCGAGCTCTACTCGGCGGTGTTCCAGCAGGACGGCGCCATCAGCGCCGACCAGTCCCACACCCTGTCCGCCGGGCAGCTGGCCGACGTGCGCGAGCGGGTCTTCGACACCGGCGCCCCGAATCCCGCCTCCTTCGTGCAGGGCGTGCAGCTGCCGGACGGCAGCGGGGTCGGCTTCGGCGACGAGGCGGCGCTGCCGTTCGAGCGGCTCGACCACCGGTACGCCCCGGAGGGCGCCTTCTGGTCCGACTCCGTCGTCACGGGCGCGACCGAGCTCGACCCGTTCGACGGCGAGATCGACGACGGGCTCCGCACCTACGCGGCCGGCACCTCCCGGACGGTCGACTGGCTGCGGCAGGCGGTCGCGCCCGCCGTGCCGACGGCGACGCCGGAGGACGCGGCGCAGGGCGGCGTGCCGTGCCTCGCCTGCCGCACGTCGAAGGAGCTCGCGGTCGTCACCGCGCCGCTCGTCGACAGCTTCGGCAGCGGGCACTACGGCTTCGTCTCCGACGACGAGACCGGGCGGCTCGCCGGGCACCTGCGGCTGTACCGCGACGGGCGGCTCATCGACGACGAGCCCGGCAGCAACGTCGTGTACGCCGCCGTGCCGACCGGGAAGGCCGCGTACCGCGTCGTCGCCGAGTCGACGCCGGCGGTCGCCGGGTTCGGCTACGGCACCGTGGCGCGGACGGAGTGGACGTTCTCCTCCTCCGCGGCCTCCGGCGCCGCCGTGCCGACCGACCGGTGCCTCGTCGGCGGGAAGGGCACCTGCCGGGTGCTGCCGCTGCTGAAGGTCGTCGCGCCGCTGCCCGTCGACCTCCACCAGCGGGCGGCCGTCGGCACCACGGCGTTCCCGGTCTGCGTCGGCGGCATCGACGGCGCGGACGTCGGCACCACGACCGCCGCCGTGCAGGTCAGCTTCGACAGCGGGAGGACCTTCACGGACGTGCCGCTCACGGCGACCGGGCCCGGCTGCTGGTCGGCCGCGCTGACGAACCCGGCCGGTGCGGCGGGGAAGGCGGTCGCGCTCCGGATCACGGGCACCGGCAGCGCCGGCACGGCCGTCGTGCAGACCGTCCGCAACGCCTACCGGGTCGCCGGCTGACGCCGCAGAGAGCAACGAGGAGCAGAACCATGCGCATCCCCACCCCGCTGCGGGCCGTCACCGTCGCGCTGCTCGCCGGCGCCGTCGTCACCGCCTCCGCCACCACCGCCTCCGCGGTGCCCGCCACAGACCCGGCCGCGACCACCGGCGTGCGGCGGGCGTGCTCCGACCCCGCCGAGGGGCAGGTCGCCTGCCTGGCGGAGGTCGTGGTGCCGCCCGCCCGCACGCAGCGGATCCAGGCGATGGCGGACGCGATCCCCGGGCTGAAGCCCGCCGACATCGCCTCCGCCTACCGGCTGAAGGGCGGGCACAAAGGCGTCGTCGCGATCGTCGACGCCTACGACAACCCGAACATCGAGTCGGACCTCGCGGTGTACCGGAAGAAGTTCCACCTGCCGGCGTGCACCACGGCGAACGGGTGCTTCCGCAAGGTGAACCAGGAGGGCTCGGCGACCGACCTGCCGGAGGTCGACGCGGGCTGGGGGCTCGAGGAGGCACTCGACGTGCAGGCGGTCAGCGCCGCCTGCCCGGGCTGCAGCATCCTGCTCGTGGAGGCGGACGAGCCCACCGAGGAGGCGCTCGGCACCGCCGTGAACACCGCCGTGCGGCTCGGCGCGAAGGCGGTGTCGAACAGCTACGGCGGCCTAGAGGTCACGGGCGTCGAGGAGGCCGGGGCGCAGTACTTCACCCACCCGGGCGTCGCGATCCTCGCGGCGAGCGGCGACGACGGCTTCCCGTCCGCGATCAGCCCGGCGACGTACAGCTCCGTCATCGCGGTCGGCGGCACGACGCTGAAGAAGAAGCGCGGGAAGTGGAGCGAGACGGCGTGGGCGTACGGCGGCTCCGGCTGCTCGGCGTACATCCCGAAGCCGGCCTGGCAGAAGGACACCCGCTGCCCGATGCGCACGATCGCCGACGTCGCGGCGCTCGGCGACCCGGAGACGGGGCTCGCGGTCTACGACACCTTCGGCACGGAGGACTTCACGGACAGCGGCTGGCTGCAGGTCGGCGGCACCAGCCTGTCGACGCCGCTCGTCGCCGGGATGGTCGTCCGGGCGGGCAAGGCGACGCGCTACGACGGCGCGAAGCGGATTTACGACCGCCGGAAGGCGTTCCGCGACATCACCTCGGGGTCGAACGGGGCGTGCGGCGGGGACTACCTCTGCACGGCGAAGAAGGGCTACGACGCTCCCACCGGCGTCGGCGCCCCGCGCGACCTGGGGTCG
Organism: Erythroxylum platyclados; assembly: GCA_027563515.1. Classification (NCBI taxonomy): domain Eukaryota; kingdom Viridiplantae; phylum Streptophyta; class Magnoliopsida; order Malpighiales; family Erythroxylaceae; genus Erythroxylum; species Erythroxylum platyclados. The sequence goes on along the minus strand of JAOQMM010139764.1, from coordinate 918 downwards.
TTCTAGCCCCCCCCCCTGCTCGACGCCTCGAGCGGGAGCTCCGACGACGCGCCGTCGGAGCTCCCGTTCGTCGTCGCACCCGCTGCCCGTCCGACGGCGCTCGCCGCGCCCCCAGTTCGAGGGCCCCGGAACGGGCGGTCTCTTCTCCGCGCCCGCCACTGCACGGATCGGCTCCTTCTGCGCGCGAACACCCCTCGTTCGGGGGGCGAGCGGTCCGACCAAAACGTTGCTCTACTGGCCCTGCTCAGGGGGAGGGTGCACGGGATGCGAGTTCTGACGGTGGCAGCGGTGCTGGTGGCGACGGCGTCGACGGTGGTGCTGGGGGCGACTCCGGCGATGGCGGAGACGGCGGATCCGTCGGCGTGCGTGCAGCTCGCCGTCGAGAAGCCGGCGGAGGCGCCCGTCCTCCGCGTCGGCGGGTCGGGGCTCGCGGTGCGGCTCCCCGCGGAGTCGAGGGGGTGCGACCGGGTCGTCCGCGTCCTGGACCAGGACGGGCAGGAGCTGCTGCTGCCCGTGTCGGCGGGGGCGCGGCGGGTCGCGGTGCTGGCACGCGCCGCCGGCGTCTACGCGGCGGACTTCAAAGTGGTCGCCGTGGACGTCGAGAGCACCTGGAGCGGGTCGAGCGCGCCCGTGACGGTGACCGGTTCCGCGCCGAGCCGCCACCCGGTCAGGGCGCTACGCGCGGCCGCGCAGCGCGGCGGCGCCCTGATCAGCTGGAGCACCGAGGACCGGGCCTCCGTGACCCGTTACCGCGTCGCGGTGCGGTGCGGCGGCCACCGCGTGCTGCGGGCGACGGTCGACGCCGCGGTGACGAGCCTGTGGGTGCCCGTCGAGCCGGCGTCGGCGTGCCGCGCGGAGGTCAAACACTACCTCCAAATATTTAATACTGCTACATTCACAAGTAGGAGTTGAACCCGA
>JAOQMM010139615.1:0-27019 GCA_027563515.1 Erythroxylum platyclados | reverse complement strand
CGGCACCCTCTTCCCGAGTCAGCAGAAGAGCGCCCCCCAGCAGGCCAAGCCCGCCGCGAACGGGAACGGGCAGTCGTCCCCGGCTGCGGACCCGTGGGGCACGCCGGCACAGACCCCCGCCACCCAGCAGGCGGGAGGGGGCGACCCGACCAATCCGTTTGGTTGAGTAGCCTCTGAGAGCGGTTCGGCCGTTGCCCACCCCCGGGCTTCCCCCAGCGGTCGGGCCGCTCCATCTGAACTGCGTACGGCCCGGAAACCCACCATAGATCGACGGGCCGTACGCCCCATCGCAGCCGATTGGACATCAGGCGATGAGTTTGGTTCTGCCGACACCGACAGAAGACCTTGAGCGGTTCTTTAGATTTTTCTGGCGAGACGCCGAAGGCTGGGTCTACACCCCTGTCGCCAAGGGGCACGGTCGCGAGGTCGCCTGGCGCCCGCTGATGTTCAGGTACCCGAGCCAGCTCGGCAGCCTCATCAAGCACCTACTCGAGAACAACGCGCAGCCGGACGCCAACTGCTACTTCAGCCCCGTCCTGTTCAGCCGCTCGAGCCCCGTCAAGGATGCCGTGCTGGGCAGCTTCACGCTCTGGTGCGACTACGACGGCTCGGCTCCCGAGACCTGGCCCGCCACCCCTGTCGAGGGTAGGGTCTGGGTACCTCCTCCGACGCTGCGGATTGCCTCTTCGGTGCCCGGCAAGGAGCACGTCTACTGGGCGCTGGACGAGTTCGTGACCGATGTGCAGTGGATCGACGACAAGAACCGCGCTATTGCGTACGCCACAGGTGCGGACACAAGTGGATGGGATGCGAACCAAGTTCTGCGACCCATCCACACTATGAACCGAAAGTATGAGCCGACGTTGCCGGTACATGTCATCTCTTGGGAAGAGTGAATGCTCTCCATTCCTGTGTTGTTCGGGTTGATAGCCGTGGTGATCTGGATCATGATCGCTGTCGGGTTGGCGCTACTGATCGGCGGTGCGGTCCGTGAACGGGACGAACACGCGCCGAAACACGGCCGTCGCGCAAGACGATGATGTACAGCCGCGCTGACCTCGCGCATCTTGAGGCGCCTGTCGACACGGTGACCTCTCGCCTGACCGGTGCGGGTGTGGACTTGCCGACAATGGCTCAGGTTCGGTCTCTGGCTTCGTGGGACGAGCCGTTCCTGGCGGATTTCGACCGTAGCCCCCAGAACCTGAAAGAACAGGGGGTTGACAGATCCTCTGAGATGGCTCGCTTGGCATACACCATGGCCGAGCACGGCTGGGCCGACGAGCAGATGTACGTTGCGCTGACGGATGTCGATGACCGCTGGGGCAAGTTCGTCGGCCGCTACAATCGCGAGTCGCTGCTGATCGATCTGGTGAACCGGGCTCGGCAGAAGGTCGGCTACAACGCGCCCACGCTGGACGCGGCAGCGCTCGTGCGTCGCATCCAGGGCGGAGGGGACCAGCCGCGGAAGGTCGCCTACCGCTGGGGGGAGTTCCTGCAGCAGGACTTCCCGGTGCACTGGCAGCTCGAGGGGCTGATGCCGACACACGGCATTGGGCTGATCGTGGCGCCTCCCGGTACCGGCAAGACGCAACTCGCGCTCGGCATGGGAGCGGCGCTGGCGATCGGCCGGCCGCGGTACCTGCAGTGGCCAATCGTCGGCGGGCCTCAGCGGGTGTTGTTCCTGTCGCTCGAGATGAACGCGCCCGGCTTGCATTTGTTCATGCAGACCATGAACCCCGGCTACGTCGGGGAGTGGGGACCGCTGCAGGAGAACTTCATCGTCGAGCCGCTGGGTGAGCCGATGCCGCTGGATCAGCAAGCCGGCCAGGAGTGGTTCGACGCGCAGTTGACGGAGCACGAACCGGACCTGGTGGTGATCGACTCGCTGCAGCGAATCGCATCGAAAGAGATGACGGACGAGTCCGCGATCAAGGACCTGATGCATTACCTGTCGAGTGCGCGTAAAAAGCACAACACGTCGATGCTGATTGTGCACCACCATCGAAAGAAGTCAACAGAGGCAGGCAAGAAACACGCACTGGAACTCGATGATGTGTACGGTAGCCGTTATATCACTGCGGATGTAGACTTCGTATTGTCAATGACAAAGACCACAGGCGATGACCAACTCGCTATTCGAGTGCTCAAGAATCGATACGCTCGCATGATCGACGACATTGATGTTTCACGTAGTGGTGATCTTCAGTTTCACATGATCGCGGAGCAGGCGCTGAACGTACAGAGAATGAGCGGTATATGATTGCCCTTGATTTGTTTTGTGGCACTGGTTGGGGAGTGGCTTGCAAGGCACTTGGGATCGAAGAGTGGGGAGTCGATAACGCACGAGCGGTACTTGACACGCGCCGAGCGAACGGTCTTCGTATTGCTTTCGAAAACGTATGGGAAGGTCTTACTCGAACGCGGCCTTCTTACGACCTGCTGATTGCCTCGCCGCCCTGTCAGACGTTCTCCGCCGCCGGCACGGGGGCCGGTCGGCGAGCGCTCGACAAGGTGCTACATCTGCTGCAGACACAGACCTACCTGACGCCGGATGCGCTGCGCGACTTCGCTGACCAGCACGGAGACGAACGCACCGCCCTGGTGCTCGCGCCTTTGGTCTACGCCATGCGGGACCGGCCTCGAGCAATCGTGTTCGAGCAGGTCCCTCCGGTGCTGCCCGTGTGGAAAGCCTGTGCGGACGAGCTGCGAAGCATCGGGTACAGCGTGTGGACCGGCTGCCTGCACGCTGAGCAGTACGCCGTGCCCCAAACCCGACGGCGAGCCATCCTGATCGCTCGGCGCGACGGTGTCGAAGCAGCACCTCCGGCTCCGACCCACAGCAGGTACTACCCGCGCGACCCGAAGCGTCTCGACCCCGATGTCAAGCCGTGGGTGTCGATGGCACAAGCGCTGGGCTGGGGCATGACGGCCCGGCCGTACCCCACCGTCGCAACCAGCCGACACACAGGAGGGCCCGACAAGGAAAAGGTGGGCGGCAGCGCTGCTCGGGCAGCAATTTACGACGAACTTGAGGCTGGTCGATGGGTGCACGAGCGCCCGAGCACGACGATCGTGGGGTCGTTCCGCCCCGATGTGGTAGCAGCTCCGGGGTATCGCAAGGCCGGTGACGGACCCCGACAGGCCACGCCAGGCAGCGTGCGCGTGTCGATTGAGCAGGCAGCACGGCTGCAGTCCTACCCTGCCGACTTTGTATGGACCGGCTCGAAGACCGAAGTGTTTCGACAGATAGGAAATGCAGTCCCTCCTGCGCTCGCTTGGGCGGTGCTGAGGGGCTTGACGTGAGCACGACCCCTTTGGACGAGGTAGGTATTCAAAATGAACTTCGATGGCTCTACGAGCACCCCGATGCCCCTATCGCAGTGGACACTGAAACAACCGGTTTTCGTGTGGGCGGTGATTCGCGGACGATTGGGCTTTCACTGGCATGTGTGGCCGACAACCATGCACTTAGTATCTATATCGCGTTCGGTCACGCCATTAGTACCAACAACAATGAGCGAACATTTGAAATGGTGCGCTACATTCTGGCCCGGCAAGTACGTACGCTCATCTTTGCTAACGCGCAGTTCGACATCCTCGCACTCGAACAACTAGGTATCAGAACCGATCACCAAGATTTCTACGACATCATTGTAATGGCGCATCTCATCGACGAGAACACGCCGCAGAGCAAGGGGCTCGACAGCCTCGCGAAGCATTACCTCGGTGTCGAGACAGGCAAGGTAAAAGACCCGTTCATCGAAAAGGAAAAGAAAACCGGATGGAACAACACCACGCCGGAGATGATGTGGGAGTACGCCACCGTCGACACCGAACTGACGTGGCGGGTCTACACCAAGTTGCTCGAGCGATGGGGTGAGGTGCCGGCTTGGATTTGGCCGCACAAGCAGGCGCTCGTACGCACGCTGCTGCAGATGCGCCGCCGCGGGGTCCGCATCGACACGGCGCTCGCGGGGGAGCAGGTGCGCCAGGCCGAGCAGGCGATGCTCAGCGCGAAGCAGCGCATGGGCCTGGCACCTGGCGACACGCTGGGGCCGAAGGCGCTGGAACGGATCATCCACACCGATCTTGGCATCCCGGTGCTGCACAAGACCGCAACCGGCAAGCCGGCGTTCGACAGCAAGGTGGCGATGCCGCTGTACGAGCCGCTGATCGACGAGCACCAGTCCCCTGTCGGCAAGGCACTGAAGGAGTTTCGAGGATGGCAAAAGGCAAGTTCCGCCGCGTACAGCCCCTATCTACGCCTGATGGACAGCGACGGGAGGCTGCGCTGCGGGTACAAGCTGCATGGGACCACTACGGGCCGGCTGTCCTGCAGCGAGCCAAACCTGCAGCAGATACCCAAAGAAAGCGATAAAGCTTGGAATGGACGGGTCAAAGAGTGTTTTATTGCAGATCCTGGTTATACCCTTGTCAACGCTGACTTCTCTCAACTGGAACTACGTCTTGCAACGGCATATGCTCCTGACCCAAAGCTCGTCGAAGTATTTGCACAGGGTCGCGACATATTCACTGAAATGAGCGAACAGCTCGGCATGACTCGGCAGGACACAAAGACGTTGGTGTACTCCATGCAGTATGGCGCAGGTATCAATAGATTGATGACCGCGTTCAAGGTCGACAAGAGCCGCGCTCAGTCAATTCGCTCGAATTACAACTCGACATATCCCATGTTTGCACTACTCAATCGTAAATGTACCGACATGGCAGAGGACCGTGGATACATCCAGATGTGGAGCGGTCGTCGGCGTCGCTTCAAGTACAAGTCCGAGGCGTACAAGGCAATGAACGCGATGATCCAAGGCGGGGCCGCGGACATCGTTGAGCGCGTCATGGTGCGGATGTTCGAGAAGGTCGACCGGGATGAGTGCCGCATGCTGCTGCAGGTCCACGACAGCATCACGTTCGAGGTGCGAGATGACCTCGTGCAAGCCGCTATCCCGCGGATCCGGGCTGTGATGGAGGACGTAGCGACCGTAATGGGGGCAGACCCGGGCGTGCGATTCGCGGTGGACGTGACGCCCTGGAGCGCAGTCGAGGCAGCGAAGCCGGTATGGGCATGAGCGTGCTTGTGGTCGACCCCGGTAAGCGAAGCGGCTGGGCGCTGTTCGACACCGCAGGCGCGCTGCAGGATCACGGCATACTCTACTTCGACGAGATGCTGGACCTGCTGCGACATTGGCCGTTCAGCCCGGTGTCGGTGGTGGTGTACGAGGACTTTCGTCTCGACTACCGCGCGGCGAAGCAGAAGGGTTCGTCGATGGAGGCGAGTCAGATCATCGGGGCGCTCAAGCTCTTCGCCCGTCAGCAGGAGATCATCAGCGTCAGCCAGCGCACGGAGTCACGGGATCTCGGGTACGCCCACAGCGGGCTGAAGAAGGCCGGCGATCACGACAACAGCCATGACCGAGACGCCATCGCGCACGGCTTCTGGTACCTCGAGACGCAGCGTATCGTACCCACACTTGGCGAACACGATCATCTTCGGGTACACTGAGTACACCGCGTCCAATCGGTACGCGAAACCCCCGGTAGACGTTAGCGCGCACCCGGGGGTTTTGTGTTTTAGTCGACGGGCGGCCTGAAGTAGCGCTTGAGCAGTGACCAACCTCCGGGCCGCTTGCCCGCGTTGCGCCGACCCTCCGGGTACGCCCGCTGGTACCGGGCAAGGTTCGCCACGTCGAACCACGCCATCACGATCACCGGCGCGTAGCCGAGCAGCCGGACCCACTCGCGTCCGGGGTATTGCTGCCCAAACAGCAGCGTCATGCCGATCACGACGAAGATCAGAAGCTGCGCAAGCTTGCTCGACAGCGCTGCGACACCGAGATCAGTCACCCACCAAGGCGAGCGTGTCGTGTACAGCAGGATGAAGCCGAGCACCGGGATAGGTGCGGTCAGGACGAGGAAGTCGACCAGCGCGTTCACGGACTCCGTGCTCACGTTTTACACCTTTCCGTACGCCGCCTGAATCCCCTCAGCGTATCGGTCAAGCACGTCATCACAGTCGCCTGCAGACGCCAGTCTGCCCACGGCCGGCATCTGCGACACAATGGTCTGCAGACGATATTCCTGCTCTTCGAGCAGCTTCGCCCGCCAAGCAGCGTCGTTCGGGACCCGAGGAAGGCGGCCGGCGAACAGCGTTGATGTGATGCTCATGGGCTCCCCTCCGCGTTGACCCGTGTCGGTTCAGTGTGGCCCGCTTGCTCTGGGCCAGCCAACTGCATCACCTGGGCTCTCAGTAGATCCGCGGCTACTCGCTCGGTCCCGTACAGGCGCTCGAAATCGGAGGCTCGCTTGTTCGCGTCATCGACCCGGTTCTTAGCGGTTCGGCCTGGCACCAGCAGCCCCGTCATCAGGGCGATGAGCACCAGCACGAGCACACCTACGGCAGTCGCTGGGCTGTTGACCAGTGCCTCTGCCCCCGGAATCACAGCGATGATCTTACAAGTTGAGGTGAATCACGGTGACATTCGAGGGGCTGGTCCAGAGGCTGTGGTACCGGACCTTCGTGCCCGGCCGCGCGGCCTCGATGATCTGGCCGTTCCCGGCGTAGATCGCGATGTGGCTACCGTCCTTCCAGGCCACGATGTCGCCAGGCTGGGCGGCCTTCGAGCCCCACGGCACCCGCGTCCCCGGGATATTCCGGCCCTGCCAGGTCGCGCCGTGCACCGGAATCCTGTAGCCGAGCTGCGTGTAGACCGCCTGCACCAAACCTGAGCAGTCGATGCCCTTGTGCGAGGTTCCGCCGAGCACATAGGGCGTGCTGCCGACGTAACCCTGCGCGAGCGCTAGCGCCTTACGCCGGGCGCCCTTGGTGGCGATGCTCGCAGCTCCGCTGAGATCCGCTCCGCGACTCCCGCTCGGTCCCCCGGCGGTGCTGCGGATTTGGGCGGCTGCCTGTGCGTCCCGTTTCAGCGACTTGATTTGCTTCTGCAGGTTCGCATACTGCTTGGCCGCGTCCCGCTGCTGCTTGGCGTACGCCGCGGCCTGCGCGTCTGATGCAGCCCGTGCCTGGGTCTCAGACGCTTCCTGCGCCTGCTGAGCCGCAGCCGCCGCGCTCTGAGCCGCTGCGAGGTCGTCGGCGGCCTTGATGCGAGCCCGGCCCTGCGAGGCGTAGCCGTCGACCGCAGCGCCGGTGTCGGACCACCCCTGCTGCACGGTCGACGACACCTGCCCGGTCGGCAAGAAGTACGGAGAGACCGAGTTCAGCCCGCGGTCGGTCGAGAGGTTTGGGTTTCGCTGCTGCTTGAGCCGTTCCGCAATCGTGTCGCTCAGCACGCTCAAAATCGAGTCGCCTGTCCTTCAGCAAGTTTCTGAGCCATGCTTTTTTGCTCGAACTCAGCCGACTTGATAATGTTCGGGGCACTGACATTTTGCGCCGACACGCCCGTCAGCCACGATAAAATCTGAGACCCGCCGACCTGCTCGCGGTTGCCCTTGCGCACACTTGCCGTCTGGTCGAGACCGGCTCCGCTGGCAAGCCCTGCCGCGGACCCCGCCACGGAGTAGCCCGTGATGCCCGCGATGTTCGACACACCGGGGAGCTGCTGATCGACGTAGTCGGACCAGTCTTTGATCGGTGCGCCCGTGGTGAGGCTGGTGCCACTGACCGCTTCCAACGGGGTGCGGATCAACGGGGTGAGCATACTTATGCCTGCCTTGCCGACACCGAGCGGGGTGGGGTCCGGGAATGTGTTGCCCATGTCGAGCGTCGCGATGCCGGGCTTGACGCTGAAGTAATCGCCGCCGATCTTGAGCTGTGGGCCGGTGGTCTGGTTCTCGAGCCACGACGGAAAGAGCTGATCGGTGGGGAAAGGGTCAGCCAGGCTGTCGGGGCTCACGCCGCTGGCAACCGCCAGGTTGTAGGACGTCTTCGTGAACACGGTTGCGCGTCCCGGATTCATGGCGCTGGTCTCGAGTAGTGCCGGTAGCGCGCCACGCATCCATGTGTAGAAGGGGATCACTCGCCTAGCGACACGGCGCTCGAACTCAGTCAGCGTCTGCCCGTCCGGATGGTAGCGCCGGACTCGATCACCGACGACCTGAAACAGCTCGTCCATCGACTGCGGCCGGATCTTCTGGCCCCACGCCGCGGTAATGAAACCATCACGCTCGTACTTGCGCAGAATCTGCGCCGCCTGCGCTGCCTTGGAAGCGTGGTCGTTCCACTCCGACACTCGTCCGGCGGCCTTCGATACGGGGTTGCCGCGGGTGACCAGACGAGAGATCGTAGACAGCGCCTTTGTGCCCTCCTCTGGTGCATCGGCCGAGCCCCGCCGGGCAAGGTCGCCGATGCCCTCGATGTCCTCGAACTTGGCGAACACGCCGTTGTTCGTGAGCCGGGCGTACATGTCGTCGCTGGTAACTTTACCAAAGCGCGTGCTGTACAAGACTTCCTTAGCACCCTTGTACTCGACATCACCAAATGCCTCAAGCATCTTGATCGCATCGACACCGGTGTAGTCGTTGCGCGTCGCCATGATCTTGACGGCGTCGCGTGTTGCCTTGCCCGCGAAACGTCCGCCTTCAGCCATAAAGTTCATGCTCATATTGCCGATGAGATTGCGGATGTGGTGACCGGGCCGGATCAGTGTGACGCCGAACTTCCACACCTGCTGCAGCGGGTCAAAGCCCTCGCGCAGGAACTTGCCCCAGGCTCCGGCCGCAGGCGCTGTCGGGGTCAGCATGCCGTGCAGCGCCTGCAGCGCTGCCGCAGCCTGTGGGTCGACACGAAGATTAGGGTCGGTGAACGCCTGCATCGGCGATGCCTTGTCGAACACCGCTCGAGACATGCCCTTGGTCGGATTCGTCGCGGCGAGCCCCAGCCGCACGAGTTGGTTCTGCGCTGCATGCACGATGGATGCCTCGTTCGCGGCGCGCAAGCTCATCACCGACAGGGAGCGCATGAACTGCGCTGGGTCTGCGATGTCCCAGTCCGCGGTCTGACGAAGTGCCGCCTCGAACACGCTGATCTTTTCCGCCTTGGCGAGCGCGACGGCTGCCGATTCATCGAACATGTGCCCGTTGAGGCCGGGGTAATGCGCAGAAGCGAAGCGCGCGTTGAGCCACGCCAGCCCGTCGCCGCCGACCAGCCCGACACGATGAAAGACCGACCCGAGCACGGAAGATCCGCCGCCTGCCGGCAGCACCGTCGACATCACCTGCTCGACGAGTCGCTGCTGCGCTGCGATCTCCGGGTTCTCTGAAATCACCCCGCGGAAATAGTTCTCCGTCGCCTCCTGCAGCGTTGTGCGCTCGGTGCCCTCGATCGGCTTCGCAAGCCGAGCGGCCTGGTTGATGAGGCTGCCGTGGAAATCGGCCGCAGCGCGCTTGGCAGAGCCAAACGAGTTGTACACGTGAAAGAGTCCCGTGCCCTCGAGCCCCCGACCCTCGTTCACGCCACGCGCCAGCGGATCTGCGAACGCCCAGAACCCACCCTGCGCCCGCCGGTACGCCTCCGTCGACAGCCTCTGCGCAACGTTGATCGTGTCTTCGGGGAATCCGGCCATCAGTTCGTCGGTGGAGGCCGCATCCGCCTGCTTGCCGCCGCCCTCGACCACGTCCGCCACCGCACGGTTCGCGGCGACCGGGTCAGCCGCCCGCGCTGCCGTGTCGGTCTTGACGGCGCCGTGCGCGATCCGAGCAGCCCCGGCGGGCATGTCCTCTACCACGTCGTCAACGGCAGCCGCAGCGCTTTCGGCCAGGGTGTGAGCGCGCTCAGCAATGGCCTTGGCCGCAACCTGCGGCCGGTTGATCGCCACCAGCGCATCGCCGAGCCGCGCGGGATCATTCACCAGCGCTGTGATTCCCGACTTGATCTCGTCCGACATCTGCAGATACTCGCTCGTGAAGCGCTGCTGGTACTCAGCCACGTTTCGGTTCATCAGCGCGACAAGCTTGGTCTGCTGATTCGGGCCCACCAGCCCGTCGACGAGTCCTCGCGCGATTTCGTCGTTCGACACCATGCGGTACTTGCCCCCGCTGGTCGCCACGCGAACCTTACGAACGCCGCCGGCCAGGAAGTGCGAGCCCACGTCGCCGGTGCGGATGCGGCCCTTCGGTGCGGACTGCAGGTGCGCGAGCACGACTTCCGCCGGCTCACCCTTGGCCGCCAGCACCGCGGCCTCCATGATCTTCGTCGGAGCGACCGCGGTGTTCTGGTTGAACAGCGCCAGCTTGAGCGCACGATCGGCTTCCGGGCTCGCGCTACGCATGAGGTCGAAGAGCTGACCCGCCGACACGGGGATGCGCTCGTTCTGCCAGTCCAGGTGAAAGACCGCATCGCGGCTGTTCAGCAGGCCCTCCGACAGGCGCTGGGTGCCGAACACCTGCTCGGCCATCCAGTCCGCCCGGCTCTCCCCCTTCAGCCCCGCTTCGGCCGCCTCACGCTGCAACGGGCGCTGGATGTCCTGCAGCAGGTTCCACGAGGCGTGCGTACCGAGTTGGTTCGTGAACTTGGCAAAGCCCTCCCCACCCTCCGCAGTCGCAACCGCTCCCGAGCGCAGCACGGTGTCGTAGTTCTTCGCGTCGAAGTGGTTGGAGATGAACTTCGGCACCGCCGCCAGAGCAGCCTTCTCGGTGCGGTCCAGGTCCGCCTTCGTCATCCGCTCCACGGTCTGCTCGAGCGCAGGCTTCAGCATCGGATCCGTGTCGGCCACCTTCGAGGTCGGAATCCGTCCCGGCACGCTCAAGATGTCGTCGACCGCACGGTTTGCGATGTTGGCTGCCGATGCACCCACCTCATCACGCACCGGCTGCGACACCGGGCGCCCGCCCACGTATCTTGTCGAAATGCCATCCGGTCCCACGCGAACCTCGGGATTACCCGTCTCGAGTTCCAGCAAACGCTTGGCAACGGGCTGGTCAGCAGCCACTTTCGCCGAGTTATCCACAACTTCAGCGCCTATTTTCGCCGAACCCTTGCCCAGCAACTTCGACACCGCGCCAATGCCCTTGCCGACAGGCAGCGGCACGTAAGTAAGGGGGTCGGTCGCCACATCGCCGACGAAGCCGCCGATGCCCTTTGCGATTTTAAACCCGTCCGACTTCGCTGCCTGGTCCACAGCAGTATTCGTGTAGGACATGCGCGTAAGGGCTTTCACAATGTCGTGGTTGGCTTGAGTTTTTGCTCCTCGAACCGCAAAGTTCTCGATCAGGTCAGAGGTTGACTCCTGATCGCTCTTGTTTGTAGAGGTGAGCCCCCGTACAGGGGCGGACAGCACGTTGCCGATGTTGCTGAGCACGTCCTTTTTGGCGCGCTTGGAGTCGATCAGGTCCAGTCCTGCGTCGCCAACCGCTTCAAGCGTCTGGCCGACGGCACGGCGAGGGCGGTCGATGATGTCGCCGACCCACGACCAGAAATCCTGTCCGTGCTTCGCCTGCTCGGTCTTCGCAGCCCCACCGCCCAGGTCCAGGGTCACCTTGGGCGTGTTGCCGATGGCCGCGAGCTGCTTCGCGAACGACGAAGAACTGGCCTTCGGAGCCGGCGCTGCGCCGCCCTTCGCCAGTGCCTTCAGTACGGAAAGAGAGTCCGGCATGGTGCGGCTCAGCCTAGAGCGCGGACATTCTTCTGGTACTGCGCCAGCGTGATGTCACCCTTGCGGTACGCAGAGGTCGCGGCTGCCATCTGGCGCGACTTCGAGGCGCCAGACTGCTGCAACTGCAACTTCTTGAGTGCCAGTGCGTTTGCATCCGACCGAGCCTGATTCGTCGAAGCTTGCGCCGAACGACGATCGGTGATAGCCGCCGACTTCGAGGCAATGTTCGCCTCAAGGGCCCGATCAGCTCGGCTGTTGTCCGCATAGGAATTTGACTCCGCGAGCTTTGCCTTAGCGAGCGCAAGCTGCTGACTGAACGCGGTGTTCGCGGCTGCCGCACGTGCCGACACCGCGGCAGCTGCGGCCTGCTGGTCGTTACCCTGTCGCTGCGTTGCCAGGCTCAGCGCCTTCTCGCGCCGACTGGCGTTCTCCGTCGACTGCTGCACCGCGATCTTCGCGAGCTGCTGAGCGAGTTGCGTCTGCAGCCCGGAGCGCGTCTCGTCGCCCTGGAATCCGGCCGCGTTCGACTGCTGCAGGTTCTGCGTGCGTGCGGCTGCGCCCTTCTCGCTGTTGGCGATCTCCGCGCTCGAGGTGTTCCGTGCGAGCGTGCTGGCAGCGTTCGCCTCGTCAGCCGCCGCGTAGCCCTCCGACACGCCGTTGTCGTACTCGCTGGCGCCCACAGCGGCAAGGCGGCTCGCGATGGCGTTCTGCGCCTTGTCGTAGGCGCCGGTGACCGTGGACTGCGCCGAAGCCCCAGAACTCTTGATCTGGGCCGCGGAGTCCTCGTAAATCCCCTTGAGGATCGGATCGTTCGCCCGGATACCGAGAGTCAGCGCGTCGTACATCGCGCCGATCTTCTTGTCGCTGGTGCTGGTGTCGGTCTGCAGTTGCTTGCGAAGCCCGGAGTAGTCAGTGCCGGGCCCTAGGTCCTTCAGCGCCTGCGCGATGTACTTGTCGAGCCCGGAAACCTTGGCAGCCTTGCCGGATCCGCCACCAGCCGCCTTCGCCACTGCCTCCGCGATGCCGTCGAACACGCTGCCGACAGCAGCGCCCGAGTCCACGATGTCGTCAGGCGTGATGGTCGGAGTGGTCTTCTTGGGCTTGGTCTGGCGATCCTTCGCAATGGCGTTCAACTGGCTCGCGCTCATCCCGCTGGTTGAGATCGCACGCTCCTTCGCCTTGCCGACAGAAGCCGCGGTGCGCGCAGCGTTCATCTCCTGGGCGTCGGTGTTGCCGTACGTCGGCTTCGGGTTGTTCGCGGCGTGGGTTGGACGGGTCTTCGACTTGCCGGAGCCCCGAGCGCCACGAGGACGTGCGTCACTGGACCCGCCGCCGATCTTCGGTCGTGCCATTTAGCTCAGCACCCCACTCGCGGTTGTGGCGTACGTGCTCGCACGCCGGGCGATGGCTTCACGCTTCGCGCGAGTCCGCGCGTCGTTGCTGCTCGAGAGCTGCGCGGCCTTGTAGGCATCGAGGTCGCTGTCGTACCGCTGCTTGGCAGTAGAGGCATCGGCGACCTGGTCCGACAGGGAGCGGCTGGTGTTCTGCAGCGCATCAGCGTAGCCGGAGGACTGCAGCATCCCACGGGCAGCGAAGTCGTTGGCCTGATTAGAGAACAGCCGTCCCGACGTGGTACGGGCGTCGTTCATGTCCCAGCCGCCGCCTGCGCGGTACCCGAGCTGCCGGAGGTCATCATCGTAGGTGGTCTGGTAATCGCGCTTCTGCTTGGCAATGTCAGCTGCATTATCGTCATCGGAACGCTTTAGTGCCGCCACGGTTTCGAGGTACGTGCCGTCCGAGTTCAGGTAATCCTCAAGCGTCGGAATCTGCGGCGCGACGGCCGGGGCTGCAGCAGCCGGCGGAGTCGACGCTTTGCCGACCGTGGGCTTCGGAGCCGTCTTCTTCGGGGTCGCCTTGCGAACCGCGTCCTTCTTGCGGTCGGCTGTGTTCAGCGGTGCGAGCGCCTTCTTGAGGTCCGCCGCAGAGATCGGAGACTTGCCCTTGAACGCTCTTTTGGACTTCTGCTTCGCCATCACGCCCTCCCACTGATCGCTCGACGCTTGGCGTCACGCATCGCGTAGCCGGTCTTGTTCGTCGTCATGCCAACGTTGGGGGCCGGGCGCCCGGAGCCGTACGCCTTCTTGCCTGCCGTGTACGGATTGAACTGCGGCATCGCGGGCCGGGCTTCGGCTGCAGGCTGCAGCGCACTCAGCAGGTCCCGACGGGTCAGCATGTCCGCAGAATACCGGGAAGGCGACTAGGGCGCGAGCGTCAGCCAAGGCGGTTCGCAGCGGCGCGACTCGCGCGGAGCGTCTCCATCTCCGCGGGCCCCCACCGCGCGTTCGGCGCGACGGGCACAGTCCAGCCGTCAGGTGCGGCAGTGTCGGTGTAGTAGCCGTACCGCCACGGAAAGTCGACCTCCGCTGGGTTGTCCCACCGGAACGAACCCGTCGCGCCCGCCTGCATCTTCCGCTGGCCCATGCCTGATCCTCTCGCGAGCGTCAGAGGTCCGGCCGCTGGTCGTCGACGAACGGGAATGTCTTGCGCATCTGACGGGCGGCGACCCTCGCCAGCGGCTCTTCGCCCGGCAGACATGTCTGCTCGTCGAGTTCGCGGAACCACGAGCGCATGTCGCTGACGATCTGGGCCCGCTTCGCTTCTCGTTCGGCGTTATCCATCAGGCCTCCTTGAGCGTCAGACCGGCCTCAAGCGGCTGCGGTGCGGTCTGAGCGGTAAAGCTTGCGGAACAACGAGTCGAAGGCGCCGCCACCAGCTCGGCCGAGGGCGACGTGCCCACCTTTCTCACGATCGGCCATGGCGGCCTCGTCTACCGCGCGGGCAAGACCTACAGCCTGGCGCGGGATCCGCTGGTCGACCGGCCACTCGAGGTACCACTTTCCAGCCCGGTCGTAGCGGACGACCTGGCAGCCGTCAGCTCGAGCAGCGTGCACCGTTCGATCCCAGTCGTCGCGCATGCCGCAGTCTCCCACCAACATCAGAGTCCGTCAATCAGTTGACCTGACGCGGAACTCCCTGCTTCATGTCCACCACGGTCTCAAGGCTGAACACGCGAGCAGGACTCTGACTGGTCGACCCGTCAGTGGTCACGGTGATCTGGTAGTTGATCCGACGAAAACGAAGGCTAGCGGCGAACCGGAGGAACAACCGCGACACGGAGGCAGTGTTTGGCGTAATCGTCGTCGTACGGGCTGTGCTCGGTGTACCGAGATAGCCCCACTTGAAATCGCGGGTCACGCCCCAGGTGCGGGTGCGGACTTGGCCCCAGGTGTAGCGCGCGCTGTAGACCACCGGGTTGACCACGGCCACCATTTGCGAGCGCACGATCACGTCGGCGCCCCACCAGAACAGCCGCTTGAACCGATTGGGGGCCGCGTAGTCGTACGTCTTGGTCTGCATGATGCTGGTGATGGCGACAGGCTCGGTCTCGGTGGTGAACATGTCGGTGAAGAACAGCGTCTGCTGAGTGCGCCCGGCGGTGCCCACGGTCGAGAAATTCGAATGCCCGAGGAACGTCGAGAAGTCCGCGGTGGTCGCACCCAAGATCTCGATGAACTTGCCGACACCGGTCCAGGCTGCGGTCGTCCAAGTAGACCATGTGCGGCTTCGAAGGTTCCAAACATACACTGTGTCGTAGTACGAAAAAAGAACCTTGCGGTTGATGATCGAGACTGCAAACGGCAGGTAGCAATTGAAACGGTTCGATGCTCGGAATGGAACACTGGTATTGATCTGCGAAGCATTTGCCCCATTGAGAACGTACGCGTTGCCGTTGAAAATAAAATAAATGATGTTCTCGAACATAACGATTGAATCGCTGTTTGCTAGGCCGATATCGCCGACGAGTTGTGACTGCTGACCGTACGCGGGGTCCGTCGAGTAGGAGAACTGCCAGATCGAACGGTTACGGAACACCAGAATGTTGCCATAAGCGACTATCAGCGCAACGTTGAACTGTCCGTCGTTCCCGCCGTTGATCTTGAGCGCGCCGCCGTACGTTCCGCCCACAGTCCAGAAGTTTGCGTCGACCACCACAGCGGAGTACCGGACATCGGTCTCAGAAGTCACCCAGAGCCGACCCCGATGCACGACGATTGACACGCCCTTGGGCATGTTCGAGTTCGCGGTGAACGTGCTGCCGTCCCACGTCCCCCCGGGGTTCGCCGAACCGGTCGGAGCCAGCAAGTACAGCAATCCGGCAAATTGCTGCACCGCGCTGGCCGCAATGGTGGAGGTGATGAGTACCCAGCTCGAGCCGTTGTAGGCGTACGTGCCGCTGCCGTTGTTCGCGATGATGAAACGCACGCCGGCCGTGGTCGTGTAGGTGCCGATCAATCGCATGTCGCCGGAGTTGTTCGGCAGCGGGAACGACACCGAGCGAGAAGCGAAGGGGGGCCGGGAACGCAGCGAACCGTCCGCCTCGACCTCGAAGTTCTGGCAGACCACCAGTTCGTCGTCGGCGATCATCCCGGCGTCAGACTGGGTGTTCAGCCCTCCGCGGTACGGGCCGCTCGATACGGTCTCGCCAGCCATCTAGTACCCCGGGTTGATGTACGTAATGGACTCATACACCATATTCTGCGCGATGCGTGCCTCTTCATCAAAGTCGTCAAGCGCCCCCTGAAACTGACTCCGCTTGCGCTCTGAGGCATCGAAGTTCTCGTCAAGCTCGTACGCCTGCATCATCACTGCCTGCAGCAGCGCCTGGTAGTACCGGTCCGGCACCCCGAGCAGGTCTGTCGGCGCCGTCATGCGAGTAGCGAGCGCGGTGTAGTAGACCGTGATCGGCTTCACGACGTTCGGTACCGGGTACAGCCCGAAGGTCCCGCCCCACTCATACCACGTGACCGGGGTGCCAGAAGTGGTGCTGTCGAGGAAGTCCTGCTCCGCCTGCGCGAACGATGTGTTGTCGAGTTCGCGGGTGTCGTAGTGCAGCGACTCCACCGACAAGATGTTGACGCCGGTCATCTTGTACTGCGCCTGGCCGACCACCGAGTTGATGGTCGCCTTCGCTTTCAAGGGACGCTCGGAGTTGACGATGCTGTCCTGCGCATTGTTCACCCAGGCGATCATCATGTCCTGGGTGATCTGCACGCCGTCCTGGTCGCCGAAGACGTTGCGGACGTAAGCGAGCACGGCATTGACTGTGCGCGTCGATGGCTGGTAGCCGTAGGACGAGGTGAGATCAGCCATTAAGCCCTCGTAACGAAGTCGATGAGGTCGGGCCGCTCACGGCCGCCAAGCACAAGCGTCACGTCCTCACGGCGCTGCTTGTTTGGCCGGCCGAGTTCAGTCTTCGACAGGAGTACCTTCAGCCGGCCGTCCTCGCCCAAATCCGGCTCGTTGAGGTACACCTGCCCGCGCCCGATGTCGGAGGCAAGATGGATGTCGGCGCGGCTGGATCCGCGGAACTTGGCCCGCTCGAGCCGATAGGTGCCGAGCACCCGCTCGAAGCCGAAGCCGAACGCGTTGTGCAGGCTCTCGACACGGTCGAAGAGGTGACCGCCCTTGTGCTGCCAGAGCGCGACGGCCTTGCAGTGCGGGTGGTGGTGCGCCGTCAGCCGTGTGGTGGCCCCGCCGGAGCAGGAGTTCAGTCCGAGCCCGGAGGCTCCGATGCCGGTGCCGTCGATCTCGATGTCATGAGCCACGGGGCCGGTGACCCGCCAAAGGTTCAGGCCAAATGTTTCCCCAGGAGGGATGTCGCTGTTGCCTGGTACCGCAACGATCCGCAGCTCCCCGATGCGAGGCGCCTTGGTCTTCTCGATGCGAATGCCGTTGTACAACGTGCCCTGGCTGTTGCCGTCGAGCGAGAAGCCCTCGACCACCACGCCGGAGGCACCGATCACGCGCACCACATACAGCGGGTTGGTCTGCCCCTTCTTGACGGGGATCAGTCGCTTGGACTTGGCAGAGGCGGTGTGCGCCCGAAGTTGAATCAGCGAACCCGACGGGCCTCTACCGGCGCCGATCACGCCACCCTTAAACACCGCGCCGTACCGATCTCTAACACGGAACGCGGGAAGCGCGGAGCCCTGCCCTGCTGCCAGGTGAGTCGCCATGGCAGCAGGCTACCGAATCACTTGCCGGTACGGCCACGCTTTCAAAGCGTGCTTATTTCTTCCTTCGCCGGCTGATCGCGTCGCGCTTCAGGTCCCTCTCGGCACGCTGCGCATCAGCAGACGAACGGCCCTCAGACTGCGGCATCCCGCCACGCTGCCCCTTGGTGCCGTCCACCTTGTAGAAACCGGGAGCTAGGCCGGGGCTGCTGTTCGGCGTGGTCTGCTGCTTGTCAAACCCGCCATCGCCTCCCGGCAGCCGGCGCTTCTGGCGGGGCTGGTTCGTCCGCCCCGTGTCGACAGGTCTCACCATCAGTTCACGTACCTTCCACGCCCGAGTTGCACACGATTCTTGCGGTCACGGCCGCCGCGGACAAGCCACGCAGCCATTTCTTGCCGCTCTTCAGCCTGCTCCTGCTGCTTTGCCAGATCCATCAACTCGCGTGCCTTGCGCTCCTTGGCGATGCGGTCGTAGACCTCACCAGGACGGTGCTTATTGAAGTCGCCCTCCCAGATCCATGAAAGCACCTGGTCGGGCCGCTCGAGGTCCTTCGCCGACAGGTAGCGAATGATCTGCTCACCGTGCGTTGCCGTGGTTTCGATGATGCGAAACGGCTTGACAACCTGGTCCACGGTCGCGGTCACGCGCTCGTGTTCCGGGATGTACTGCAGCGAGTACCGCGGGTCGTACGCCTGCAGCACCTGCGCGAAATGACGAATCGGCGCCTCCGCGTCCTCTGCGGCGACAACACGGGGATTGTCGAAAAGCATCACCATGTGCTCAGAGTACAGAATCGAACGTCAGAGGTCCGGCCAAGGTCAGTCCCACCAGTCTTCGTCGCAGTCAGCGCACAGCCAGTGCGTCTCGTCGCCGATCTTGCTTCCGATCACGGCGTCGTCGTGCTCGCATCCCACATCCGGGAACCCTGTGCCGGCCATGCCGCCATCTTCTCGCCAGCGTCAGAAAGCCGGCCTAGTACCAGCGCCTCTGCTCAAGCCCTGCTTCGACGAGCACCTCGTTCGCCGTCAGGGTCATGCCCTTGGCCGCGAACCGTTCGGCAAGTTCGAGCGCTGCGTCTTGCAGCTGCTCCGTGCTCAATGCCACGCGCGCATTCTCTCGCGAGCGTCAGGCAGCCGGCCCCGCCGCGCCCTCAGGCCAGCTGCAGGTCGGAGAGCTTGCGGAGATCTTCGCGGCCGGTCCTCACCGACCGCATGCGCACGTGACGACCGTCTGCCATCAGTTCCTGCACTTCCCAGATCGCGCCGCTGGACGACCAACGGCTCTTCACCCGGTCACCAATCTGCAGTGCACCATTGAGAGGCATGCTCGATCCTCCCACCAGCGTCAGACAGCCGGCCGAACCGTGCGCCTGACCAGCGCTTCTATTGTCAGCGTACTGCTGACGATACCGGATCAACGTTCGTTCTTCCATCGTTGAATCGTGGTACCGGCGATGCCCGTGGCCTCCGTGAGGACGCGGAACAAGGCGCCGTGATCCATCGCGGTCAGCACTGCGGCCCGGACGGCCTCGTCGGCCTTGTCTCGCCCGGCGAGCGCCTTGCGGATCGCGCGCAGGTCCGCGGGATCGAGTTCACCACGGGGACGAGGCACCCGCGTCATGCTGGCGCTCACGAAACCAAGCGGTCCTCTGACGCGCCGAGGTACTCCCACTCGATGCCGTCCTCGCCCCACATGAGCAGGTTGATCTCGCCGGAGACGATGCTGTCGCGGTCCGTGCCGACGTAGCCCTCGACCGAGGATTGAGTGTCGAAGTGCCACCAGTCGACTGCGGCGCAGTAGTCGTGCTCCTGCAGCGTCGATGGATCTGCTTCGTCCTCCTGCCACAGGCGGCAGCGAGAGTCACGATCACCGAGGCATCGCAGGCTGTAGTTCAGCCCGCGCTTCATGCTCAGTGACACCTCGAGCCGATGCGGAGCGCGTGGTGCGTCGTCGAGCCGCTCTGTGTTGCTGTCTTCGAGCGCGTCACGCTCCTCCTGCGTAAGTGCCACGCTCACACTATCCCACGCAGGTTAGGTAAGCGCCAGCGTTACATATCCGGCCGATCGTTCCGCTCAGGTGACCTTGACCAGCGACCCGAAGAGCGCGTAGGCGCCGGCTCCGGGGTGAACGCTGGCGGTGCCCCACCACGGGAACAACGGGTCGGACGGCTTCACTGCGGCGTCGAAGTCGATGATCGACTGGAACCCGGCGATCCCGCGGCGGCCGAGGCGGTTGTACGTCACGCGTAGCGTCTCCGCTGCGAGGCCTGTCGTGTCGCCAGCCAGGTGGGTCTTGGTGGTGGCGGAGATCGGCGTGGAGTAGCCGCCGGCCGCGTTCGCGGTCGACGCGCCGGATGCGGTGACCCGCTCCTGGTTCGTTGTCAGCGCTCCGAGGTCGATGCCATCGCCGGAGGCGTAGGCGCGGGTGGTGAGCACGCTGGTCGCTCCGACCGCAACGTCGGCGAGGAGGCTGCCGGGCTTGAAGCGGGGCTGCTGCATGACCGTCGTCATCATGGTGCGCTTCACGCCGAGCGCGACGATCTGCGCGCGGATCGCGATCGCGTTCGCTGCCCAGGTCGCGGCCGCGGTCCCGCTGAATGCCTCGTTGATACCGCAGCCGAACACGGCGACGTCCGGCACGCTGGTGGCGAGGTCGTACCGCTGGAGTGCCCACTTGCTCGTGTCGAAGTCGCCGTAGACGGATCCGGAGACGCCGGCGTTGATGACGTGGAAGTTGTTGCGGAGCGCGCCCTGGAACGGCCAGGTGCCGTGCGGGCCGGGGATGCCGAAGCTGAGGTTGTTGTCGTCGATCACACCGGCCGACGTGGAATCGGAGATGACGAGCACGACGGGCAGGTTGTCGGTCGACTCGTACTCGATGCGGCAGTCCCCGAACTGCGCCGAATCAGCTGAGGACCCGGGCGGAACAGCCGCTGTGCCGACCGAGCCGGTGGCACCGGCGGTGAAGAAGGTGCGTCCGACGCGGTTCTGCGAGTACGCCAGCGTCGTGCCGGGCGCGCACGTCCAGCCCCAGGACGCTGCTTTGAGAACACCGGCCTGGAACTGGAGGGCCGGGTCGGTGACCCATGGGGAGACGTACCCGGAACCGTTCGATCCGGTAGATCCGCCAGCAGCGGCGAGGGTCGGGGTGGCGGTGAAGGCCCCGGCCCAGAGGCCGTTGGAGTCCAGGGCTGGGGTGCCGACGTACATGCCGGTGAACGCGATCGCGCCGGTGTACGGCGACGTTGACTTGTATCCGGCGTTGCCGAACAGGACACGCCACCGCGTGGTCGTCGCGGGCAGCATGATCCCGTTGCGGGTCACAGCTTCGGCGTAGGTGGTATTGGTGCCGGAGCAGTCCGATCCGAGCGGCACACCGATCCGCTTGAGCCGGTAGCCGAGCTGCGCACGGCTGACGCCTGGAACGTCGAGGAGGCCCATCAGGCGACCGTGATCGCGGGTCGGTTGGTCACGGCCCCGGAGGCGTCTCGGGTCAGTGTGGGCTGTGTGAATGTCACGGTCGTACCGCCCTTCACCTTCGTGATCGTGTAGGCGTCGATCGCCCCGGGGGCAGTGGTCGATTCCGTGCCCGCGAACGTGCCTGTCGATCCGTCGGGCCAGACGACGCCGAAGCCAGTAGCGGCTCCGGAGGCACTTCGTGTGATTGCGCCAACGGCGAGCTCGTCCGGGCTCGCGGCAAGCTGCGCGAGCGTCGAGTACGAGGCAGCAATCGACGCTGGATCTACCGACACCGAAGCCCAATGAGTTGAGTCAAATACGTCATCTGACGTATGAGAATCTATAGCTTGGCTAATAATTCCAACAGGGCTAAGAATAATATCATCTTGTACGTAAACAAAACGAGGCTGCCAAGCGCGCAGCGTAAAATTACGATTTGGCATGTCGTCATAGTACCGACACATCGACACCCGGCGCGACCGCCTTCAACAGCGTGAAGTTACTCTTGATCGTGTCGTGCCAGGCGAGATGGCTGGGCAGGTCGGACTCGGTCAACTGTGCCTTGCAAACGGCACCGACAGCGCCGCGGGGACAGGGCGTAAAAGGGGTGTAGAGGGCCATACCAGAAATGGTGACCGACTACACCCCCTTTGCGAAAGGGGCGTGCCCGAGGTATCGGCTTACAGGTAGGTAGCCCCCACCAAGATTCCAGCCGCTACAGCCGTCGTGTCCGTTACCGCCGCAGCGCCCGTGAGGGCATAGGCGATACCCGTCGAAAAACGCTTCCCAGTCGAGCCGAACGACTGCACAAAAGTCGCGCCAGCAGAAATCGGAATGACCATGACAGGTGCGTCCGTACCGACCACAGGCGCGCTCGCCTTGTTGTACAGCTTCAGGTACATCGTTGCGCCGGAGAGGTTCGACACATCGACCTCGGTCAAGTTGCCGGGCGTCGACTTGACCAAGGTCGAGTTGGTGGTGTTCACGCTTGAAAACGAATGCTGCGCGCCTTGGACCGGAGTGTTGATAACGGCCAGCGGCGCCGTGTCGTCGACTGTGGAGCCACCGACGAGCTGGACAGTGCCAGCGGTGTAGGACACGACACGGAGCCGCGTGAGCGGCGGAAGCGCTTGCACGGTGTACGCGCCCATGGATGTGACCAGGCCGTCCGGCACAACTCCGTTGGCTCCGAACAGCGGCAAACGCTGCCAAGAGGTACCGCCGTTGTACGACCCTTCGGCAACGACGGCACCGACAAATGTGCCTTCGACCTGAAACCCAAGCCAGTTGCCGCCCGAGGTATCAATAGTTTGGAACGAACCAAGGCCAGAAAGAGACTGATTAGTCGGAAGAGTGAACTGCTGCAGAGGATTAGGCATGATTCTCCTTTCAACGTGAAGAGGCCGCCCCGCCCGAGAGCAGGACGGCCTCCGTCACTTCAGGCCGATCAGGAACCGGCGAGGTCGCGCAGCACACCGTTGGTGTTACGGCGGTCAATACCGAGCTCGTGGTACTCGCGCATGTACGCCACGAACGCGTCGTAGCGGCCGTTGGCGTCGACCACCTGCTGCAGATAGCCGTTGCCGCCGCCCGCGTTGTCCACCCAATCCCACTCCTCGTCGCGGTAGTAGGTGAACGAGTCCTCGTTCAGGAACCACTGCGTGTTGAGCGGAGCATCCGGGTCGGAGATCACGGGAATCTCGCCCGAACCGGTGGTGAACGCCAGGCCCTTGTAGCCGCCGGTGAACTCCTGCGAGTTCACAGTGCTGCGGGTCTGGCTGAGCAAATTGAAGTACGAGCGCTCGAGCTCGAGGCCCTGCAGGATGACGGTGGTCTTGCCGCCGTTGATGCGGATGTTGTGGACGGTCTGAATCATCAGACCCTCGGACAGCGCACGGTTGGTACCGCCGTTGCCCGCCACCACAGCAGCCCAGGCCGGGGTCGTGGCCGGGTTGATGTTGAACAGAGTGCTCGAGGCATCGACGATCGCCGCCAGCCCCGTCAGCTCGCGGGTACCGGCAGCCGAGATGCCCGAGCCCGCCCGGACCAGGATGTCGCCGATCACCACGGTCGGAGTGGCGCCCGAGATGGTCACCGTGTTGGCACCGGCCGTGAGATCGACCGCAGTGATCGTAATGGGGGCGGCCGGCGTGGAGGATGCGACCGCACTCGAAAACGCACCACCTGCCAGGCGCAAGATGTCGATGCGGGCGCCGATCTGCAGCAGGCGGGCGTCCGACACCGCCACGACGGCCGTCGAGCCACCGGCGCGGACGGTCGCGAGCGCGCCGTTGCCGTTGCCGTAGATCTGGCGGTTCATGTCCTTGAGGATGTCCAGCTTGAGGTTGTTGACCTCGATGTCCATCGCCTTGGCGAACGCCTGAGGGTCGCTGTCGGACAGCCGGATCGCCTGACCGGTGAGCTGCAGCGCGCCGTAGCCATACTTCAGGCCGACACGTGCCGGGACCATGCCCTGCTGACCGGGGATCGGCAGAGCCTCACCCTCGAGCCGGGAGCCGATGCCCGCGTTGCGCGAGACGTGGACCGGGAAGGTGACGTACTTGCCGCCGATGTCAGAGGTGATACCGCCGGAGGAGGACTGGACGCGCTTGAGAGCGACGATCTCCTGGTTGAGCTGCTCGCGGATCTGACCGCGATACACCTCCTTAAGGAGGGCGTCGATGGTTGCGAGGGTAGCGGGCACTGGATTTGCCTTTCAGGGGATAGGAGGCGTCCGGCCCCGCTCACCTACCCGCCGTTGCGCGTCTTCAGGAAGTTAGCGACAAGATCGACGGTGTCCCGCCGATTCATCTTGTTCACATCCTGAGGCTGCGCAGCCGCAGGGTTGCCCCCGCCGGCCTGGATCAGTCTCGGAGCCGAATCGCCCGCGCGAGGTGCGCTGAGGGTTCGGTTTCTCATGTCACTCAATGAGGAGAACGCCTTGTCGAACGTGACCGAAATCTCGTCATCGTCCGTTACGAGGGCACCACCGAGCGCACGGAGCACGCCGTCGTCGTCGTCCGACAGCCACGGGTTCTTCGCTTTGGCCGCTTCAAACGATTGGTCCCACTCGTTCGCCCAGGCCGCGCTCTGCCGCTGCTCGGCTTCGGCGGTCTGGTTCCCGTTGATCCGCTCGAGGGCATCCTCAAGGGCGGCGATCCGCGCGTCACGCGGGTCTTCCTCGTCGCCCTCTCCGTACTCGCCCTCAACCTGCTCCTCGGGTGCGGCGGCCTCCTCCAACTGCCCGTTCTCACGGAGTAGATCACCGAGCCGCTGGTAGAAGGCCAGCGGGTCCTGATTGATCTGCTGCGAGACCGACAGGCCGGTCTGCAGATCGTCGTACTCACCGAGGTCGGTGTAGCGCTTCAGATCCGAGTTGGCCCGCGTCACGCGGTCGTTGGCGGAGGCATCCCACTTCTTGAGCTTCGGCTCGATCAGTCGGAATGTGGTCTCTCCCAATTCGGTGCGCAGTTCGTCCCAGGAAGGATTGCCACCGCCCGCCGGCTGTGGGGTTGCCTGTTCGCCCAGCCCTGGACTCCCCGACTCCGGTGCCCCGGACTCGACGGACTCTGTACCTGCGATGTCACTCACTGCTGCTCCAAACCCCTTGTACCGTCTCCGGCCCTGAAGGTGTTGATTCGATTATGCGCGAGCCGGAATAGGCTCGCAAGTCCTACTCTCCGGTGAGGAAGAGGCCGTTCTGCTTGCAAGCCCAGCGCATGTCGCGCTCAGTCATCGTGTCGAGAATCCTCGACGGGTAGGAAGTCGCGCTGAACGTGGTCAGCGCTGTCCGAAGCTGCGCGACGGTGGCACCGATCGGCAGAATGTTGGTGTTGCGCGGGGTGTAGTCAGCACGCACGTCAGAGATCGCCATGACTCATGCTCCTTGCATTGCGGGGTCAGGTCCTGCCGCCATCGTAGGCGCTCTTGTTTCCGGTGCGCCAGCAGCCTCTGCGTCTGACAGGTCACCCTGCGGCTGTCCCGTTTCCGGGTCGCCTTCCGGCACCTGCGGCAAGAATTGCTGCATCTGCTGCGCCTGCAGGTAGTGGGTGTGAATCATCACGTGCATACGGATCTGCTGCTGCACAGCCGGAGCCAGCGTCTCGAACTCCTGGCCCATGCAAAAGGCGTTGTGCAGCGTGATGTGCGTTTGGTGATCGTCAAAATCGGCGACAGGGATCAGCAGCGGAGGGGTGGGCCCTGCCTCGAGCTGCCGCTGCACATTCTCGTCCTGCTGCATCTCGGGGCTTGCCGCAACCTGCGCCTGGAACTGCTCGAACGCCTGCTGCGCCTGCATCTGCGCGTTCTCAATGTCGAGAGGCGAGAGCATCTTCATCTTCATATTCTCGCGCTGCGCCTTGCGCTCAGCGACCTTGACGATGTCCATCATTCGCTGGAAGCCGTTGACATCCAGCATCTTCAGCGCCATCGGCTGATCAATCATCTGCAAGCTGAACATGTCCATCACCTGCGCGCGCACGGCCGCTTGAGACTGCGGAGCCGCAGAGTTGGCTTCGACACGGAGGTCGAGCCCGTCGGTGATGTCGGAGCCGTTGAGCAGGATCGTGCCGAATGCCTGGTCCGCTCCCACGGTCTTGACCTTGCGCGGGTAGTCGACGTACTGCACGAACAGCGCCAGCGCCTGCTTCGCGATGTTCTCGTGCAAGAACTCGATGTCCTGGAACTGGGGGGTGTGAAATGAATTCGCCGCCTCCTGCAGGTACCCGAGCGCGGAGCCCGCGGTGACGCCTGCGGGAGCGCTGCCGGTCGTCACGTCCCGAATGCCGGAGATGTCCTCCCAGTCCTGGCCAATGCGGTCCTGCTGCTGCAGTACGTATCCCGGAAGGCCTTGTAGCGGCAGCGGCTGCGGGGAGCCCATGCCGGGCTTGTATGTGACCACCTGGCCGATCTCGGTCGTCACCTTGGACGGCACGATGGATCCGGCCGGCGCCATGAGCTGCAGGTTCGCCATGCGCTTCGCGGACTCGCTGATGCGGGTGCGGAGCTGGTTGTACTCGCGCTGCAGCGGACCGAGGCCTTCGCGATGGCGCTGGCCCCGCTCGTCGACCTCGTCGCCAAGGTCCTGCGCCCGGTCATCTGGCTGCTCGGCGCCTCGACCAACGTGCTGGTCAAGCTGCTCGGCGGCGACCCGTCGGCGGGGCGCGAGGAGGTCAGTGACGAGGAGATCCGTGCGCTGGTCAGCGGCTCCACCACGCTCGGCGCCGAGGAGCGCCGGATCGTGGACGACGTCTTCGACGCCGGCGACCGCAACCTGCGCGAGGTGATGCTGCCGCGCACCGAGGTCGACTTCCTCCCCGGCGACATGCCCGCCCACCGCGCCGTGCGGGAGCTCGCGCGCTCGCCGCACTCGCGCTACCCCGTGACGGGGGAGTCGGCCGACGACGTCCTCGGCTTCGTGCACGTGCGCGACCTGCTCGACCCCGACGTCAGCAGCAGCGGCACCCGGCTGTCGGAGATCGTGCGCCCGGTCGTGCGGATGCCCGACACGGTGCGCGTGCTCCACGCGCTCTCCGAGATGCGGCGCGACCGCTCCCACCTCGCGATCGTCGTCGACGAGTACGGCGGCACGGCGGGCATCGTGACCATGGAGGACCTGGTCGAGGAGCTCGTCGGCGACATCAGCGACGAGTACGACGTCGTCGAGGCCGAGCGGCCGGGCATCCGCGGCGACCTGAGCCTGGACGGGCTGACGACGGTGGAGGAGTTCGAGGACCTGACCGGCCTCGGGCTCGAGGACGGCCCGTACGACACGCTGGCCGGCTTCTTCATGGCGCGGCTCGGCCAGCTGCCCGCGGTGGGCGACGTCGTGGTGGCCGAGGGCCGCCGCGACGGCGACGACGAGGCCGACCCGGTCCGCGTCGAGCTGAAGGTGACCGAGCTCGACGGCCGGCGGGCGTCCCGGTT
>JAOQMM010139596.1:0-13498 GCA_027563515.1 Erythroxylum platyclados | reverse complement strand
TTTTGATCTCAATTTTGCTCAATTTTGAATTTACTCAATTTTAATCATTTAATTCCACATCTAATCATGCTAATTCCAATTGGGGTATGTTTAGGGATGTTACAGGAGATGTAACCTCATACACTTTGTAATTTCCACCTTTTGAATGAATTCATTACGTACATTCCAAAAAGAAGTTCACTAGATTTGCAAATAGAAAAATAAGCAATTAATCTTAATAGAAAAGGCAACAAGTTGATGTAAAACAATAGTAAATTAAGGAACTTTTTTGCCTAATATTCTTTATGTTGATAGATACAATTTAGAGGAATATAATATTCCCTTATTGATTGACTTATTACAATTAATTTGCAAAACATGTCCATATTAGTGGCATTAGCTTGCCTAAGTTGAAATTGAATGACAAAGAACATTTGTTGCATTATTTCTTCTCTATCTTCTTTATCTTGATGTAGTTACCTTTTCATTTCTAAGCTTTCGTCTTTCTCTTGTTCTAATTCCTTTCTCATTCTCTCCTTTTCAACTTTTACTTTCTGGTTCAACTCTTCTTTTAATGCAATCTCATTGGACTTTTCATACTCATTAGGAACTTTGTATAAGGCCTCATTCACCATATTATTTTCTTTCACACTAGATGATTTCACACCCCTGCCATATAGTTTATTACTTCTAGGCCTTATCACTCTTATATCAACCACAACTTCATCAAGCTTTTAACTATCATTTTCTTTTTATACTTATTTAATATGAACTTATAAAAGGAAATTAATGTGTTACTTCTTCAATCAATTTGACTTAATAAGTGTAACTACAGTTTTATTAGAAATAAACCATAATGTCAAACAAGAAATAAATAAACTTGCAATCACACTAATGAATGCAAACACTATATATAATTATAAAAAAACTACTATAATTTCAATTTTATTAGAAATATATAATTTTGACAAAGTGAACAAATCAACAAAAAAAGAACAAATGAAATGGAATCTAGGTTATGAGTAGCACAAAAACATATTGAGATTGAAAATATGAAATGAATAATAAATGTAGGCATCTCAATAAAAGTAGTAACAATATAGAAGACTGTTACAAGGCAAAACAATTACTCACAATTTTCTCTCTTACAGCTTTAATAGATTTCTTGTAAACTTTTTTGGGCTTTCTTTTAAAAGTTGCAAGATACTTTTCATCATTAAAGAGTGGTTTTTTATGTTCTCTTTCATTTTGCCACCCATGGAAATAATTGTTAATTAGAATTTTCAAATAATCTAAAAAATTTAAGTAGTTTCTTAATGGACTATAACTTATTGAAGAACTTTCGAACTTAGCACAAATACTTGTAAAACTCGTAGGAACAACTATGTGCATTTTAGTTTGTTTTTGTATTTTGAATATTTTTAAGCAATTCGATAAATATTAAAATATTATATTAATTAGATGTCATGAAACTAATGTGTAAAAAGTACTAATAATTATCATACCTTCACATTTGAGTAGCTCTAGTAAGAAATGAGTTCCTTAAAGACTTATTTGCTAATGTAGTTGGGAAGATTGTCCATTCTTTCTACATTTATCATATAGTATTTAAATTTCTTTTTCTTCACTCTAGACCTGTAACTTCTACAAGCATCTCTAACAGTCTTGAAAGTCCATACTTTACCTTCTCATGGTAGGATATATCTCTTTTACAATGAAATAAATGTTTTTTATATTTCATAAATCAAATAGAAAGAAGTAGTAATATGAGGGTTTGTTTCATTAACATACTCCCAAATGGATTTTTTAAGCATCTTACACCAATTGACATGATTTAGAGGTGCAAGATTTGTTTACGAGTCATAACACCCAAGAAAACTGTGAATTCAGTTAGCGTCTTCTTAGCAGGTCCAACTGTCTGATTAAGGGCATTGAAAAAAAATTAATTTGCATTATTCCATAGATCTTGCATGAAGCTTCTTGAGAAAAGTTGGATCTTTCCCCTTCTTTTTCATAGATTCTATATTCCAAATAGTTACTAATGTCAGTATAGAGTAGCAAAATAATATATGATTACCTTTGCATTGAGCAGCAGCAATTTATATCACATCCATACTTATATCATTTACATATTCTTGTACTACAATCATTTTTAGAGGAAGTTAGAAACTTGGCCTTCTACTATATTTTCATATGGTTATGATTGTCGTTCTATAATTTTAGTCATTACCTCTTGCCACATTAGGAAAGCAGACTCTTTTTAAACAATCGCTTTCCCTACTTAGACTTTAACTATATTTTCACGTGATTCATCCCGTTAACTTACTTATTCCACCTTAAATAGTCAACAATACTATATGAAGGACATAAGGATGTGGTATACCATTCTTCTTAAAGGATTGGTCTTTCCCTTTATACTAAAATTTGTGACAATTAAAATTATGGAATGGAAAAAGAATCAAAATATAAGTTGACTTATCTATATTAATAATTAGAAAAAAATTTATCCATAATACAAAGAGGACTAGAAATAATTATTGCTATGGCAACTATGTGCAAACCAGATTTAACAATATAATAATCACACATATATGCCAAAATAAATAAGAAAACATGTACCTCTTCATACATATTGGTTGTAATTACTGCTAGGGTGTTTTCTTTAATGATTTGACATTGCTCTTCAATATTATCCCAATGCTGTTGCTCTTCATATGACAAGTTAGGTGAATCTTTTAGTTCATAAGCATGAGTCTTCTTATGTTGCTTTATGAAAAAGCTTGTCATAGTGCAATGAACTTAGTCTCACTTATTTGGTTCTTCCCTTTTTATATTATAAAGACCTATAACAATAAACAATTTTTAATAACCATATTTACCTATTTACATTAATGAAGAATATTGAAATATATAGTAAAGAAAATTAATTTTTTCGAATAGAAGAAGAAAAATAACTAAAGACTTATAACAAACTATTGATCAATATCCATCAGTCCTAGTCAGTTTCATCAAAATCTGAATTCATCTTCTTCATCATCATTTTTTATTTTGATATTTAAGATATTTGAATGTATGTTAACCATGTGTACAGGTAAATATTCTCTAGACCAATTGGGATATATGTCATCATTATTTCTAAAGAAATCATTAACATTGTCATTTGATTCTCCCCAATATGTTTCTTCAACATTTTCATTGCCATCCAAAGATACATAAAAAACCTACCTTTTTATCCATATAATGAGAACCTTCCTTAAGAAAATCAGTTACATAAAACACTTGATGTACATGGTTGGCCAATATAAACAGATCCTCCATATAACAAAACTTTTTAAAGTTTACTTGAATAAGCCTATAATGATCTTTCTCCTCTTGATACCAACAACATTTGAACATTATAATCAAATGTCCATAGTAATCCACTTCAAGAATTCATTTTATTTCACCATAGTAATTCACATTTCTAAGTGTTAGATTTTGGTCTCTAGAACTTGCAAAACTAAGAGTTAACACTATAAGAGAAACTCCATTATTTTTACTCTTACATCTTACATCCCATTTGTCAGTCACAAACTTGTATCCAGTAATAACGTAACTTGAATATTTCTTTTCCTCATTATTATGGACTTTGGACAATCAATGAATATGACTTAGGGAGTTATTACAAGATATCACCTTATCTTGAAATCATTGGGGAAGCTCATTACAATGATGTTGTGCCTTTACCCATCGACTTCTTGTACCACTTTTCTCTTTCAAATTGTGATGCTCCCTAAAAAGAATGATATATGTTAATTATTATGATGAAAATAAAAAATTGATCTTAAGATGGATAAATAGTGTAGCTATACCTTAACTAATGTACTTCTCAAATTCTTTTTCATTTGAATTAAATAAAAAGTATCAATGAGCTCGATGTAATGTATTTAAGTCTAAATTGACTACTTTACCTTTCCTCCGCCCTTTTCCTCTAACTGGTGCCCAAATTTTGGAAAAACTGAAGATGATACTTCAACAAGATTTTTATTTTCATTTTCTTCCATACACCTATTATTTATTTTTTTCTTACCTCATAACACATATGACTACTCCAATTGGATTTTATTATGAACAAATACTTTACCTATCCAAATGCCTTTTAATAAAGTAAACAGAGTGACAATGCATTAGTCCAACTTATTTGATTTTCTTGGCAAATGAATAGGAAAATGGACTATGATATCAAAGGTATAAGGTTAAAAAATTGTTTTAAGTTGATATAATACTTGATGTATGCTTAATTGTTGATACATTTAATCCATGACAATTAGTGATTAATGTTTTAAAATGCTTAAGACATTTATTTTAGTTCATATTTGGTTTTTGGTACAATTCAGAAGCATAATAGCTAAAGAGAGTTGAGAGCACACTCGTTGAGTCGTCTTCTTGATATTCACACTCAATTGTCTTTATAGAACAAGAAGGAGAAGGATTAAGCGAAGAGGAGGCAAGAAGATGCATAAAATTAAGAATATATGTTGCAGAAAATTAAGTCACGCCCATGACAATTGTGTCATGCCCATGAACACCATCTTCACACTCATGAAAATTATGTCATGGTCGTGACCCTCATGTTAACGCCCATAATAGAAAGCTCATGGTCGTGAGCTTTAATGAGGCCATTCACTGCCATGACATTTGCCACCTGTGCCCAAAAACCTAATTTTTAGTATAAATACAATGTGTTGATAGCAAAAAACGTATGAATCATTTCGGGACACAAATGAGAGCAAAGCATGACTCCTTTGGAGACCTATGGAGGGCTAAGCTTCCCAACAATGTTTCGGAGGTGATATCGATGCCGACAGACACATTTGGCATTCTCTCATTGTGTTTGTTGTTCTTTCTCTCTCTAAGAATTGATTATGTAATCCTATGCTTATAGATTCAGGTTTTCATCTATGAATAATCTTTATTCTCATTCTTGTTAGATTATTTATGTATGAACTCATTGCTAGAATCGTTAATACAATACATAATCGTTGCGTTTTAGATTCATTTATGGCAACTAATGGCATCGAATCATTGCAGATAACGTAACCTTGGTTAAATGACCTGAGCTTATGTGGTTGATTCCTTAATTAATCTATTTTCCTAACTTGTAATGCAGTTGTCTGAATAAATCTAGAGAGCTTGTTTTAGGTTTTCGGATAGCTAGGTCTAATTAAAGATCTTGCTTTAATTAAACATGACCTAAGGGAAAACTGAGATTAACATATCTTGTTGTTAATCTACGATCAGTAGTTGCTAGGAGAGGTATGAGAATAACAAAACAATGAAATATGCTTATTCATGTGTAGGCTGAGATTGAACTAAAGACCAGATCCTTAACGCATTCATCACTTTTCATCCTTTTTTAATGTTTTCTTTAATTTTTTCATTAGTTTAGTTTCACTTTATTTTCTTATGTGAAATTAAACGAAATCCCCTCCATAACCTAAATGCCAATTCTCTTAATTTCAAAAGCTTTACACACATCGACCTAGACTCATCACTAGCTATAGTTTTAAGCCTAGTTATTTTATGTAGTTTTATGATGCGATACCAGTACTTCCATAATTTCTTTTTCTAGATGCTTAATATCCTCTAGCTTAAAGAACTTACTACATATCCCTTTGAAAATAGCAAACCTTATTAAAAACAACTATAACTATTTTTAGTAATGTTTTCCTAACAACAAATTAGAGTAAGTGTTGCATAATAATATGAGCATCATGACTTTTATATCATAATTTTTTATCTTAATAGCATTAAGACATCATTCAATATTTGTTGCACAATCTTGCGGTAGCTTCACATTCTTCAAAACTAAACAAAAGTTTTCTTTCTCTTTCAGGGTCGTATAAAAACAAGCCCAATCTAGTGACAGATAAGACTTATCTACTTTGATATGATGTAGATCTTTTTTAATCTCCATTTTTTAATATTACCTTTTGAATTGACCATGATCTCCAACAAAGTTACAAGAACATTTTCAAATACATTTTTCTTGATGTGCATCATATCAAGATTATATTAGAACCAATTATGCTTCCAGTAAGGTAATTTGAAAAATCTTGACCTCTTCCTCTAAGAATTATTACTTGGTGTTCATTTTTTTTCTTATTTTCCTTCCCAAACACATTATGATACCCATCAATAAGCTTTAACACATTAGATCTTGACAAAGAAATTGGTGATTTCCCAACTCTATATCACTATTTAATGATCTGTTATTGCACCTACAAAGATGTTTTCTATCAAAAAATCTCCAATGATTGAGATAAAATATCTTTCCCCTATGCTTTAAATACTAAGAGAAAGTTTTATAATGAAAATTAGGGCATGCTAACTTTCTTTTTGTACTTCATCCAAACAACATTACATATCTTGGAAAATCACTAATTTTTTATAACAAGGTTACACACATCTTAAATGATTGATTAGTTAAAGTTAAAGCAACATATATCTCTACCCTAAACTCCCATATCTTTGTTAACTCTTTAATAAATTGATTAAAAAGAAATAAATATCTTTTCTAGGAGAACTCGAGTGTAGTATAATTGAAGTTAATATCAATTTTCTGATTTTACATAACTCCATTTTGCTAAATTATAGTTTACTAAGATTATACGCCATGTACTATATGAAACACTCACTGTGCGAAAAGGATTAAATCCATCACTGGAAAGAGCTAATTAGACATTATGAGGATCTCATGCAAAATAAGGATATAATGAGTTAAGTCTTTCTATGCTTGGCCATTAGTAGGATTCCTTAAATTACCATCATTAGGATGCCCCTTATCATGCCATTTCATGAATTTAACTAATTTTAGACACATGTAAAAGGCATTGTAACCTTAATTTTAATAAAAAAATCTAAACATCTTGGATGAAATTTGCCTCACATTTAAGGTTGATGTGTGTCGAACACACAAGAAAATAAATCCTAACTCTACAGAACTAAATTTATAGCAGTGGTGAGTAGGGATCATATCCACAAAGATTTTACGTGTACCTTTTGTAATGAATGAATTGTGTTTAGGACATAGGGGAGTTTGGTTGAAATTAATAAACAAAATTAATTAAAATTAGATTAAATCAAAAAGTGGAAAAATGATAAGATTGATGAATGAGTTTAGAATCTAGTTTTCGGTTCAATCTTGAGCTACACACAAATGAACATACTTAATCATAATTTTTCTTATACCTCTCATATAAACTATTGACCATATGTTAACAACAAGCTCTGTTAACCCTAATTTTCCCCTAGGTCTTATGTAATCAAAATAAGCCCTTTGATTAAACCTAGTTATCAAACAACCTAAAATAAGCTCTCTAAATTTAGCCTGAAAACTACATTATGAACTAGGAAAATAGATTAATCTAGGCAACAACTACACAAGCTCGGGTCATTTAACCTATGCTTTGTTATCCCTAATGATTTACAACCATTAGTTATCACAAATGAACCAGAGTTACAATGATTGCGTATTATAATCTAGGTTCTGGCAATGGGTCCACACATAAATAATCTATTAAGAATGAGAAAATTAATCATTCATACATGAATATCCAAAACATTAAGTAAAGAATAACATAAATAATTTTTAGAGAGAGAGAACAACACTTTAAGATAAAGAGATGCCCAAAATATGCTCTTCGGCTTTGATTTCCCCTCTGAACCGGAAGCAAGAACGTCAGCTCTCCATATATCTCAAAGACATAAGAGTTCTACCCCCTTTCATGCTTCTAGAAATGCTTCTTGTTATGTTTGGCCTCTTAAATGTCCTTATAAAGCAAAATTTAGGATATTGGGAGATACAAAGTTTGATATTGGGAGATGCACAATTTCATACACGACTGTGTATCCAACCGTGTATATGAAAATTTTCCAAATTTGTGTTTCTACATGGCTGTGTAAGTACATACATGGTCATGTATGTTCTGTAAAATGTTGAAATGATTCTACACTCTTCCACATAGTTACACAGTTCCATGCATGGTCATGTAGGTTGCAAGAATTTCATTTCTTGCATTTTCTTGTCCTATGTTCACCCTAATTCATCTCCTTCTTGTTCCACAAAGGCAAATAAGATTAAACATCAATAGGACGGCTCCAAGAATATGTTTTTAGCTCATTTTGGTTCTTAGTCTTCCAACTTGTACGTAAAAATAAATATGAACCAAAACGAGTATCTTAAGCACTTCATAACATTGATCACTAAGTATTAGGGAGTAAATATATATTCAATCAAGTACTCATCAAAGGTTGTATAATGATCTTTGTTATTTTCACTACTATAGCTTTGTATCCAAGCTGCATACACCACATACTTTGTAATTTATTGCTTTCTCATCATTTCCCTAATATAGAATACAATCATTGGGAAAAACATGTATCTTTTCATAGTGAAGTCTTAAATACTTCACAAGTTTCTTTATTCCATTAAAAGATTTGGAATCTTTGCATTGGGAAAGGCCTGCTTAAGAATCCCCATGAAATCAGTATAAATTGCATTAATAATTCCATATGCACACTTAAAAAGATATAGTCGAACGGTGAGAGAAAGTTTAGAAAAATTTGACAACCAAGATATAAATCTTGTTTCCTTTCTCTACCAAACTAAAAAACTTCTTAACATCAACATTTTAACCATGACTAACTCCTACATAATTGTTGGTACCTTTATTTATATCTCTAAAAGTGTCATATAGTGATCCATCTCTATTATCATACATTAGACCTTCTACTAAATTCATTATTATCATCCATATCCATACTTTTTTTAAAAAAAGGAAAATGGTAGTAATTAATAAATAATGAAAGTAATATAGAGGAGACCAAAAGTTTAGGGGTTTGCCCTTTTACAATCCTTACAAAATCATGTAAGGAACAGAGACAAAATAAGAATTAAGAAAAGAAAAGATCAAACATAAATATTTTCAAATATTCAAAGAAGATAAAATATTAGCAGTGTAGTGCTGGTTTTGGTTCTTTACAAG
This sequence comes from Erythroxylum platyclados, assembly GCA_027563515.1. NCBI lineage: Eukaryota > Viridiplantae > Streptophyta > Magnoliopsida > Malpighiales > Erythroxylaceae > Erythroxylum > Erythroxylum platyclados. Next base: position 4,493 of record JAOQMM010139596.1, on the reverse strand, counting down.
TAGCAACTCTCAGATTTCTTGGATGATGTCTGATTTAATGGAGTCCATTGTTGAAAACTTTGACCTACAAAATCTTTGAATTTTCTACCATCACCCACCCATTTGCAAGAATTTCTAATCTCCTGTCTTAATTCGAATAAAGGATTTGATAAGTGTAGATGCACTCTCAAGAATGTTGATGTTCCATATATTCTGATTCTTTATTAAATAAGAATGCATCCATTTAACCCATAAGGATTATTTGTCAGTCAATAGTCTCCGAAGTCTCTTAGCAAAAAAGACTAAATTCAGCATTTTAATAGTAAGGATACCCAAACCACCAACACTTTATGTTGTTCTTAATGTTTCTCACATTTTCATGTGTTTCTACCGTCTAACATCTAACAATAAAATATAATTAAGACTTGTGGTTTTGGCGATAGAAAGCAAATCTTTTTACGACAAATTTTGATGGATGAAGAAAATGGTAAACCCAATAGTTAATTGGGATATAACAGAAGATTGCAGCTATGTGTCATCCAAGAACGTGAACCAACAATATATTTGTTTCACACTATAGCTCCAACAATTAATGAGAATGGCTCGATGAATTGGGTTAAAAAGCATAATTGTATAACTTAGTCATCTTGAATTTAAGCATTTAGTTGTTTGTTTATATTTTTAACATTTCTTAAGCTGAGTGGAGGTGTTACGCCGATAAAAACTGTACGAAAGTGTGATTTAAGGCGTATTTATCTTAAATAGGAGTCGTGTCACTCTTAATTAGTTTTGAACAATTTTGTTTTTATATAAATTTTAAAAGGGATTATATTATTAATTAAACGTATATTTTTTATTTTTTGGACAATTTATCCCTTTAGGAAATATTGGAGACGTCATATTTTTAAGAATGTCAAAAAACTTTAAAGGATTATTGATAACTTTGTCCAAAAATATTTGACAACCGAAATAAATACCGGACAACAACCGTATGAGAAGTTTATAATTATACAGCTGATAACATTTCTCACATTACAAATTTGAGTAAAGAGTAGCACAAAGACTAGATAATTAAAAAATGATTAATATCAACATCCTTAATTCGAAGGTGTCACACAGATGCTCCAGCTAGATGGCTGACGACAATTCCTTTTTAATTCCACAGAGTCTTGCTCTCTTCACAAAACATAATAGATCATGTCGATGAAAATGATACTACGATGATGTTCTTGAAACTGTCTGGTCACTGAATGTGTTGCTTTCATCATAGAGAAAATGATATCTTTGAGAGAGAGAGGGAAAAAAAAATGAGTTGGCGAACTTTCCGAGATTGTTGATCTGCACAAGATGGCGCTAATTTACGTTGTCATTATTATGATATCCCAACAATAAGGATGAAACTCTCGAGCAGGAGCATTTGCCACTGCGTCTTGTACAGCTTTCATCTCACTTTAATAAGAAGGAGATAATTCCCTAGTTTCTATGCATTTGTTGTTCTTTTCAAATTTGGGGAATAGACTAACTTGCGGTCAAAATCACTACAAACTGATTAGTACAACGGAAATTTTTAAGAAACGGTCTATTTGTAAAATTAACAATAGTGAAAAACAATAATTATAAAATATTGCACAACATATTTGGTTTCCTACGTGTATGTTTTCTGTGAACACTACAAAATAGACTAAGGCTAACAAGGAATTACCTGACTTCCCGTTATAAGCACATATTACATAAGTAATATAGTGACATAAATTTCTTTGAATCCAAAGGAACCCAAAATTTCTCACACATTTTCTTCTGAAGCCTTCCTTAATGAATGGAGGAAGATTCCAACCCAAAATCTTTCATAATTTAGGTCCACATTTATTCTCCGAGCAGAAATAATTATGTCATTACATCCTCTAGCATGTTTGTTGTTAATTATGAGTCGCTTACTAATTCAAAGAATAAGCTCAGCTAACATATGTTCCTTAGAATTTTTGACATTTTAAAAGCATCTATTGTTTCTTTCCTCCCATATTTTATATAGACATAAGCCAAATGCCATCTTGAACACCCCATATTTTCTGTAGAAACACTACAAGAAAAATGAGGTTTAGCGACCAAAATCACCGATAGAATATGGAGGATTTCTGTTGGCAAGCTAAATTAGTGACAGAATTTACCGACAGAACAAGTCGTCGGAGAATTAGCCATAGGTAATAGTTAGCAATGGAGAATAAACTTTCTGTCGTTAATTTTCCCATGGTTATTTCCCTTCCGTCGCTATATTTAGCAACGATAATTTTGTGCTGTTGGCGACGGAAAGTTTTATTTCGATTGGTAAATTTAGCGACGGATATGAATCATCCGTCGGGAAATTTACCGACTAATTTCCCAAATTCGTTAGTAGATTGACGACTAATTTTACTAAATTCAATTCATTTTATCGACGGATTTTTTCGTCCGTCGGTAACTTCAATTCAATTGACCGACGGAAAACTATAACTCGTCGGTAAATTCAACTCATTTTTCTGATGGATTTTTGTTGTCTGTCAGTAAATTGAATTGAAGTTACTGATGGATTTTAATTTTCCATCGGTAAATGTGCTAATATTGTTTTTTTTAATTTTCCCTCATTTAATCTTATTTGATAATATTACGTTTGATGTATAATTTATTCAGTTATCAGTTATGTGTTGATAATATTTTGATTTGTTTCTACATTTAATTCCTCAAAAAAGAAAATTGATTGATGATATAAAGTAAAAATTATCTTAATTGATAATAAAAAATATTATCTACAACAATAAGAATTTAATTCATACAAAATGACTACAAATAACTACGCTATTCATTTAGTGAATGTGAATGCTCTGAATGTTACAATGAGGTGCTGCTAGTTCCCTTTTAACTCATCCATCTCAGAGTTGGGCTATGTACTCCATCAACTGTTGCAACTGAGTTGTCAGTGCCTGTATTGTGCCTTGAAGCTCAACGACTTCATTGAGCGCGGACTGCCTACTAGATGTTGTTGTACTAGATGCGGAGGATTGCGAATAACATGTGTTCGCAAATGAACCTAAGCTGGAAGATCCTTCCACGATAGTCCCAACCACCCATTGCATAAAGATATGTTTGACTCTCATCAACATCTTTAGATTGCTGAGATTGTCGTTGAATACTTTCTTGTATTTGGTCATATCAAAAGGCAATGTTTATATTAATAAATGATAATTATTAAGCATTAATATTAAAGCATAAATTTTACATACATTTAGTTCTCTGCATCTGGTGTTGACGAAGGTCACACCGTCATGCTTCTTAGTGTGAGTGTGCAAAAAGAGCTGACGGGATGTAGGCTTCCTGCCCATAGACTTTTCCTGCATCAAAATAAAATGTTATATGTGAACTACAATTTACAAAAATTTCGGCAAAATTTCCTCTATTTTTATGATATTTACCCCCTGTTGAACAAAGAAAATAACTCAACAATACAGCCATATATGGCACCATACATTTATAACATTATAATTCTCCATAATACACATATTTTCATTTCAAAATTCAAACATCAAATTAAATTGAAATACATCAAAGTAAAAAAAATCAGAATATAAGTGTAAAGTGTAGATAGTTACAAGTCTCTCTGTATGCTCGTGGTGGGTAATAGATCTTCCAATATGTACGGGAAGACTCTCTCCCCCCGGTCCTCCACATCTATTGGTAGAATTACGGTGTAAAATGGACATTGCCTCTGGTGATGTCCAATACTGCTGCCAATGACTCCATATTTCTTCAGAATTATAAGGAGGTCATACACCAGTCTTGTGTATCTCACCAACAAAGTCTCTATAATACGTACGAGCTCGTCTCTCCCATACTTTATAAATAATCGCGTCAAATTAAGATTCTCAAAAAAATTCTTTCTGAAAAAAGAAAAAACATACAATAATTAAGTACTTATAACCTACAATATTTATCTAATTAATGTAAAAAAATTAATTACAGAAAATATATTTTTTGTACCTCAAACTCTTAATAATAAAATCCCTTTATCACCTGAGAGATATTATTCCATATATAACCCTCAAGATCAATCTTCTCTTTGAAATTGGATGTCATGTTTCTTGAACACGGTCTAGATGGAATTAACCTAATATAAAAACAATTTTATATCATTTTTAAATTTAAACCTATAACTTAATTATAAACGTATGGTACTTCATGTATTTTCACTTACAAATTGACAGATCCCCATCCTAAAATGGCTAGGTGGCCTGCCCGGCACCCCACGGTGACCCCCCAGTTGATATCTGATCTAACTGGAAAGTTCCCGTGGAGCTAAGCCTATTGTCTTCCTTAATCGAAAAGCCTTAACTTTACAATAAAAGATATAAGTAGTGGAGTTTTTTTTTGTTTTAAAAAAATTTCGGCAGCATAACGGCTGTATTTTGACCTACCCAAAAATTTTAAAAACCCTGCAAAAGTAGAAACACTTCTATAATCATCTCAAAATCCCCACTACAAAATTT
>JAOQMM010139496.1:0-13506 GCA_027563515.1 Erythroxylum platyclados | reverse complement strand
GCGTTTCCATATCTTGGATTGTCGAATTTCTACATTTTCTCTTATTGGTTGTTCTTGGTCAATTTAACTAGTTTGAAATTAATTTCCAGTTAACTTACATTTCAAATACAAAATCACTCGAAACTTGGTTCTTGAACAAAGTGTGCCTAAATTAAATAGTCTACAAATTCAGATCCTTGTGGGAACGATATCCGTTCATTTGCTACATATACGACCTGTATACTTGCAGTCTGTGAGCGTAAATCTAGTGTGGCTTGCGTCACATCATTTAGCTTTTGGTAGGGTAATGTCAGAAACTAAGAATGGTTAATAAGGAAATGAAGCAAGGCGGGAAGGATAATTATAAAGAAAGGTTGAAAATGGCCTTAGCTGTTGGTTTTTGTTTGGAAGAGTTTTAAAGTACCTAGCAGAAAGGTTTGCAGGAAGAATGGTGAACAATGATGCACAAAGTTTGTTGTCAAGTGCAAATCGCAGTATCAATGAAGGTATTGAGAATAGAGAATAGAGAAGCTTGAAGGTGAAAATGTCAATGGCAGGTCGAAAAAGGGACATGGCTAGTTTGTAGTGAGAAGTAGGAGACACTCTCTCTCATGGCTAGTTTGATAATTTTTTAGTTTCATAGAGGCAATATCTTAAAAGAGGTTTTACATTTGACATTTACCGAGTTCCCACAAAATATTGACTCAATTGTAAAGTTTAAATTCAATAAAACAATAGTTAATTATGTTGGAAAATATAGGTGAGCTCCGTTCCAATCATAACAAAATAATTACAAAACTTTTTCATATTTGATTTTTTGAATTCTAGATCATTTAAAATTCTATAAAATGATTAACATATAAATCATAATAAAGCAAGAATCATGTTTTGTACCTTATTTTGAAACTTGATCATATTATTGTCGTATCTCTCAAATAGTTTCTAAAACTAGCTCATCTCAATCACCATAGCCACACAATTCTCTTGCCTCTAAATGTATTCATAGAACAAGTCGAGAGAATTTTGTAACTATTGTAGAGAGGGTTAGGCAAGGAGTGCTAGCCCATTAGAGTTTAAGCATATTTATATTAAGTTTTAGACATTATAGTAATTTAATTGAATTAAATACATTTGATTTCTCATATTGATCCTTATTTATTTAATATCTCATATTTAATCGTAAAGTTTTTTAAAATTTAAAATCAAGTCCAACTTGATTAAAATAATTTTCTTTCTTCAACTCGTACTTTATATTTAGCCTATTAAGTTCTTAAATATGTTAGCAATGGATATAAACTATAACTATAAATCATATTTAGGTTTAGATAAATTAAACTCTTTAATTCTCTAACTAAACAATTTATATTCATATATTAAGATTGGTGCCTAACAACACGTCATGGCTACCCAAATATTTCGAAATGTCAAAGCGATTTTGACTATCCTTTCCACATATAATTTTTCCATATAATTCAATCCAATGATGTAAGTTCTCACCATAGCTATTAATTTAATTAATAGAAGAAAGAATTAATGACACTTGTAAACTATTTTACAAAACATCAGTCCACCTTGGCCTAGGATTTTCCAAATCAATAATAATCGAGAATAACGGAACATTCTCCCTAATTATTTTAGGGTGATGAATTTAATATTGATCACTTAACTACCTCCACATAGTTCATGCTACATCTAATGACTACCGACTGAGCTATCCTTGATTAGTTTAGGTTATAAGTAGTATCGAAACATATAATCCCTATACAATCCAAATGGATTTCTTATATGGGGTTAGTTTAATAAAATTGTTCTTTAACAAGCACCCACATGATTGTTTAAGTATCTCTATACTTAGTCTATGAGATCGACTACTTCCTTCGTAAGGAAAAACATAATGTTAGCTAGTCTTTTTATGCTCTATTAATGTCAAGTCTCAATAGAACAATGACTAGGAATAATTTAGAGATAATACTGAAATGCAATATGAATCTCATAATTATAATCCCATCATAATTTCATTTGCAATTTATATCTATCCCATGGAATTTATGATATACATCCGAATATGTATAAGATAAGGAATGCCTTTAAATTATTTTTTTCACTAAACTACAACCAAGCGATTGACTTTAAGGTTTATACCAATAATCTTAGCACTTCATTATTGCATACCTTTTTTTTTTTTTAACCCACGAGGTTTCTTAGGTAGGCTCGAACTATCGGTGACACCTTTAAGCCAGTACCATACTCAGACTATTCCCAATAAAAATCAAAGAAAGAGGTACATGATCAACCACAGTACTCCTATATGTTATGCCCTACAAAAACACCCACTCCTTTTCTCCCTTTCTGTTGAGAATCATATGCAGAGGGTCATACCCTAAAATAAAGGATCTCACATCATTCAACTTTCACGTCTAAATTATCATTATCTTTTATTCAAATCAAATTTTAGTTAATAATCCAAACTAGTCCCTCATCCCAAATACTAAACAAAAAACATGATACTTGTTCTTCTGTTTCTGTCAAAAATTTCAGCAACGAATCCTCTATTAACTCTCAATCAAACACACAAAATTGAATTATGCAGCTTAAGAGAGTACCAAATTCGATGCCTAAAATGCTAGTATTCAAGCATCATACAGAATGTAGATCTCCAATTTATTCCACACCCAAATCCAATAAGGACACACAATACTTCATATAGCATCAACACTTAAACAGAGAGAAACTCCACCATGCGTTGAAAAAGCTCAAGAAAGAAAAAAGAATAGAACATACATTTTATAGATAATAACCCAAGTCCATTCAATTGGACCAACCTGCTCTTGCCCCAGTAGAAAGAGAACCAGTTATAGTAGCTGACGAAGGCAACGTTAATTTGCTCCATAAGTATCGAGAAAAGGTCTTATTAGAGTGACCTTTCATTATACTCAAAAACCTAAAGCTCAAAAAAAAAAGAAAGGAAATTATAAAAAAAAACTCTAGAACCACGAAATCCTCATAACGGAAACAAACACAAAGACTCTATCTGATTTGACTACTAATTCCACTCAAATCACAGAAAACGCTCCATCACCACCTTGTAAATTACATCTTCTTCGTAGAATACGGGGATAGATTAAAAGAGAGAGGGATTGGTGTGCCATGATTTTGGAATGCAGCTCTATTTGCCATGTTTGAAAATTATGAGAAAGGGAAGAGCAGAGCAAGAGAGACTAGCAAAGACAAGTACAAAAGGCGGTGATTCTCATCCTAGACAGTGATGACTCTTTCTTCTTTGCATATTCAAATATCTCCTGCCATTTATAAAAATAAAAACATAAAACTTCCACATCAGTTTTGCTTATTATTTAGTATCCTCTTCCACCGATAACTATCAGTGGGTTTGCTCTAATTTTTCGAATGTTCTGCTTCTTCAATTTGTCATTTTTAATCCATTTAATCCACAAGGAGGATGCATTTGGTTGATCTAATGCAAACAAGAACTTTGCCAATACAGTTTTATTCTATGAGAGGAGTTTTTTAAAGGTTAAACCTCCTTATTCTTTTGGCAGACATATGGTTTTCCATCCTATTGGATTCTCCCTATTTCTTTCATATACAACTGCCCACAAAACGTTGAACATATCGCCTACATGTGGTTAAGAGAAGATAGCATATTAGACTATAAATAAAATAAAATTCACCAATTCAATACGCAGGCATAACTCAGTTTTGTTGATAAGAGTTCGATAAATCCTTGGACACGAAGGGATTTGGAATCAAAAGGAACCCCTACGTATCTTATAGGAAATGATCTTATATCCAATCCCAACATATCAACTAGCTCCTACTTTGTCTCTAATGTAACCCTTACCATAAATGTCAGCTTTTGGTTAAATTCATACTTAACCCAAATGTCACAGCATATTATTAATGATATTTCTGATTACTTGAACCAATTCCTTGTCTCCTCTAGTAAAAAACATCAAATCATCAGTAAAAATTAAATGAGTGATACATGTTTATCTACACTTGCGATGAAACTTGAAATCTAGAGACTTAATTACAAGGGCTAAAATTGTGGCAAATACTATACATATTGAGTACAAAGAGGTATGAGGATATTAGGTCCCCCTCCATTAATCTCTATGCTCCTGCAAAATAGCCTTCCAACCAACTATTAATTAGAATGGAATATTTAGGATTAGTCACACATACTCTAATCTAATTCGTAACAGCATCTCAAAAGTCAAACCCATAGAGAACCTAAATTAGACACTCTCAATTCGGAGAGTCATAAGCTTTATAGAAATCAACCCTTAATGTAAATCTAAGATATATAAGCTTTTTAATACAATATCAGAGTAACTTTTGGCAAAGAATGATATTTTGATGCATAAACCAACCATAGAAAAAAGTCTCTTATCCTTCACTCACTGGAAATCCCAAATCACTACACAATCTATCGACAATAATTTTTTTAATTACCTTATATATAACATTACAACAAAAGATTAACCTATATTATTTTATCATTGTTTATGGTCAACTTTTGGAATGAGAACTATCACTGGGACATTGATTTGATGTAGCATTCTTCCATTCTCAAAACAATTCACAACAATAGTCACTAAATTATTTAAAATTATCTTCAATGTATTTTTGTAGAAAAAAGAGTTAAAATCATGTTTGAGCATTTTAAGTTATTAAAATCATGTTTTTTGGATGATTAGTCAACCTATACAGGTTTAAATTATTAAATGTGAAGTAATGAGAGTTTGTTATAACATTGGATGATGTATTAGTTGACCAATCTGTCATATTAGTTAACCAGTATCCTTTATTGGTCGACCAATCTTCTGATGGCTAGTGAATAGAGAACTTTTAATGCATAATAGTCAATTAGTTCACTATATGTACCTGTTGTAATGACTAGTTCTTGGCTTCAAAGGCTAGGAATAGTCCCAAAACACTATAAATAGGTATTTCCTCATTGGTTTTAGCATTCAGAATGCTTTGAGTGTCATATACACATATTTCAAAGTGTTTTTCAATCATTTGAGCATCAATGTCTCATATTTGTATGAGGGAGCCATTTTTGGAGTTATCAAGTGATCAAGTGAGTTATTTGAGTTGTAATATATTGTTTGGGGAACATATTATTATACTTGGGGTGATCTAAGAAAGATAAAGGTTCTTCTTCACCTTGGAAGAAGATTGGAAGAAGAGTTCCTCTTTATTGAGAAAGATTGTACAAAGATTATTCTTTACCTTAAAAGAAGAATTATAGTGGAATTCCAAGAAGAGTTTTAGGAGTGGACATAGTTAAGGATTGTTTGTCGAATTACTATAAATCAGTTTGTATTTTCTATTTCCTATCCTATTTAAACTATTATTCAATTGCTTAATTGATTATATTAAACAATTTCCCCATTCTTATTTACATTGATTGTTGTTAATTGAGTACAATTGTTAGAAAATTTGTTGAATTTTATAAAAACCAAATTTACCCCCTCCCTTATGTGCCATTAAGGAGTAATAAGTGGTATTATAGCAGTTCTATTGGGCTAGTATTTCTAACAAAATCATATAGAAAAGATCATAATGGCATATTTAGAAGCATCATCGTCATCATTCAACCAAGAATGACAAAACATTAGTAGACCTCCTTTCTTTTATGGCAATGACTACCTTTATTGGAAACTAAGATGAGATTCTTCTTAATGATTAAAAGTGTAGCCTTATGGGAAATAGTTTTTAATGGTCCCTTTACTCTTACGAAAATTGTAGATAAAAAAGGTACCAAATTAAAGGAAGAATGGGAACATCAAGATAAAAGACTAATTTTCTTTAATAGTAAGGCCATACATATTCTTTTTTGTGCATTAGGAAGAATTGAATTTAATAGAGTCTATATGTGAAACAGCTCTAGAAATTTGTCATAATTTAAAAGTCATCTATAAGGAACAAATAAATGAAAGCAAAGTTGGCATGTTAACTTAGTAATATGAATTATTTAAAATGAATCATGATGAAAGCATTTCTAGCATGTATACTAGATTTATTTATATTATTAATGCTCTCAAAGTTCTTGGAAAAATATATACTAATGTTGAAATGGTAAGAAGAAATTTTGGAAAAATATATGCCTAAAATCACATATGAGTCAAAGTGAGTATCTTAAGCATGCTTATAGCAATAATCACTAAGTGTTATGGAATAAATTCATAATCAATTAGGCACATATCAATTTTCGCCACAGTTAGCTTTTGGCCGTCTTCGAGCAAGACATCAAAATTAAGGTCAAAAACCCAAAATCATTTACTCAATTCTCATATTTTCCAAGACTACATAATCATAAGCACAGACGAATGACTTTCAAAAATCATAGCAAGAAATCAACATTCCAAGCTTTTACTCATAATCAATTAACATTCATCATCTTCAAAAACTGAGTAATCTAATTGTAGACTTAGAAAATGTGTTTAAATAAGATATATTCATAGGTACACTCAACACCATTCACAATTAAGACATTCCACAACTTTGCATATCATTTCATTTCCCCACCACTAAGGTTCACATGTAAAATCATGGATTAAAGGACTTTTCAAAATGCAATGTGGGCAAAGATAAGGTGAGATGTATTTGGGTCAAGTAGCTTGAAAGAGTAACACTCAATATACTATCAAGTGCAAAAACCAACATTCACTCACAACTGTGTACATCAACTATGATGAATGCAAAAATGATGTTTCACAACTCAAATTCAAGCTCTTATATACAAACCACATGAAGCATATACTAATCCGAAGGGATCACTTATACAATTGATGAAAATGCATTGAAACAACAAAGAGTGAACCTTCAAAGCCAACATCTACCTCATATTCAACATACTCAAATACCCCATTCATTACAACTTTAGGAGGATGCATTAATCATAAACAACTTTTCAACACCAATGCATTTCTTCCTTGATACATTTATTTAAACATTTTTTCTTTCTTTTCTTTTCTTTTGCTTTTCTCTTTTCTTTCTTTCTCTCTTTTTTATGAAAATTAAAAGAAACTACATAAACATGGAATTTCAATGATAAGAATAAAATAGCATACCAACATTATAATCAACCCACACATATGTACACTTCCATACTTATACTTTTGTATATCCACAAACTCAACAATCAACAAATATTCCACAAGCTTTAAGGCTTGGGAAGGACATTTGGTTAGGTTTAAAGGAAGTAATGTGGTTAAGACATAAAGAAAAGGCACATAAAGCTCAAGGGGGCTTAACAAGGGAGAATTCATGTCAATAATGTAATTCTTTCTTGTAAAGAACCCATTTCGGTACTAAGGGTGGGTTGATAACCCACAGCGGAAGGCATTCTACCCAATAAGGCAGATACTTCAGATCTTGCTTGTACGAAATGGAAGATATTGTCAATAGCTAGCAATATATTTTGTTCATTAACATCTCGGAAATATTCTGTCATAGTTAGGGCAGTCAAACCAACTCTCATACGAGCTCCTGGTGGTTCATTCATCTGCTATTTGGCTAATATAGTTCCGAAAAGCAAAGAAGGCCTGATTATTTCCATGTTAATGCATGTGATAAAATGTGGGCTTGAATAGAAAATCAAGGCAAAGTTAGGATGTACATGTCTTGAAGGTCACATATAAACAAGGGCAATGAGATTGACATGGATCTCACCGGCTTTGTCTACCACTAGTCACTACTCTTTTAAAGATAATGCACATCAACCAATCACAAAAGTAAAAGTACATGCTCAAGTTTCCATAAAATTCTCTAGTCAATTCATTTTTTACTCATGACTATATAATCTTAGAAGCAATAGAAAATAAGAAATTATTTGTTTGTTTGTTTTATTCTCTCTCATTTTGATTGAAAACTTAAAACAAGCAAGAAACAAACCAAAATAGAAACACACATGCATATCTAACTAGTGGGAAAAAGTAGAGGAAAAGAAATTTACTTCCCTTAGGTTGCCTCCCAAGATGCACCTTTGTTTGGGGTTACTGGCTCGACTCCATTTTTTCTCCTCATGGGACGAAATTATGATCTTTTGGTATCACAATTTCAGCGACTTCCACGTGAGGTTGTTCAGGATAAGGTCTTGGTTAAAAATTCGTCATGTTCAGCACATTCCTTATCTTCAGAATATTAAACTCTAATGAGTCCATACTATCGGGAAAGACCTCGAATGTCTCTTCACCTTTTTCTTCTTCGTTCTCTTCTCTAACCTACTAGGTAAAAGTAAAGAGTCATTCATAACAACAAATTAGAACTTAGTATTTACCTCCGAGCTAAAAGATATAGCTTTTTCTCCTTTGAGCTCTTTCTTCACTTCTTCGACACAAACAATTCCTTGAGTAGTACACTCAAGATTCTCAAGCTCCTCATCACTCTGTAAGGCCTCTGCGCTAACATCTCTTGAGTACACCTCGGGTTGATATGGCTGCTCCTCTTCGTTTTGCGATGCTAGGTAGTTAATAGCTTCTGCCAACTGACCCACCTGGCTTGCCAAATTCTGGAGTCTAAACGTTGTATCTTGATGGAACTGGATCATATCCTCCTGAAACTACTGTAATTGCAAAGCATTAGAAGAAACACTGATTCTTCTAGATATGTACCTGAGTTTACTATCACTTCAAATCTTGGAAGCTATACCAAAATTGTCTTTCCTCCTACTGAAATTGTAAAGTGTGAGCATCAATAGCATTAACTAGTTCTTCTAGAGATGGACCTGAGCCGTAATAAGAAGCTTCTGGTACAAAAGGGAATTGTTGTGTGTCCTGCATGCTATCATGGAAGTAAGTCTGTTGATTATCCCATCCATAATTGAAATTTATATAATCACTCCAAACATAATTATAAGGTTGGGAATATGAGTTATGAAAGAAATTACTTCCATCCATGAATATATTTTTTCTTTTTCAAATTCTAAATCACTAACACTAAATGAAAAGTGAAAAATCAAGAAAGAACTGAAAAGAAACAAATTGCAAAAAAAATGTACAAAACACCAATTAAAATCAAGAACAAAAACTAAAACACCACACTCCTCAGTAACGACGCCAAAATTGATGGTAGCGCGTCGTAACGCTAGTCAAAATAAACTAGACTACTACTATAGGAGTGGTGAGTCTAGGTTGATCCAACAAAGAGTGTATGTAAAGTTATTAAAATGAAATTAATCGGTATTAAAGTTTTTGGGGGGTTTTGGTTTAAATAACAAAATAAAGTAAAACTAACCTAGAGAAAACAAATGAAAGAAAACATTAAAAATGATAAAAGTGGGGAATTCGGTAGGGACCCAGTTCTTTGGTTCAATCTCTGCCTAAACCCTAATTAGACATATTTTATTGATTTGTTGTTCTTTTACCTTTCCTTGAACTATTAGTCCTAGATTAACAACAAGCTATGTTAATCCTAATTTTTCCTTAAGTCCTAGTTAATTAAGAAGAGTTCATTAATTAACCTTAGCTATCGGATAACCTAAGAAACATTCGCTAAGTTTAATCAGACAGCCACATTATGAGTGAGAAAAACAGACCAATCTAAGCAATAATCACACAAGCTCGAATTATTTAACCTAGGTTATATTATCCCTAATGATTACAATCCATTAGTTGCTACAAATGAATCGGAAAAACAACAATTATGTATTGTATTTGATTCTAGCAATGGGTTCTTACATAAAAACAATCAAATAGAGCATTCAATCATTCTTACATAACACTCAAACATTATATATAGGATAACATAAGCAATTTCTAAAAACTAGGTTTTACCCTGCCGAAAATATCCGAAATGACCCTCGATAAGTTGAGTTCGGAAGCAGTCATCGAGCTGTCATCGAGCAGGCCACGATCGTGGCCTGTGTAACAAGCTTCTGTCATGATCATGGCACCTCCACTATTCTTCATTGGCCATGATCGTGTCACCGGGTTCTTCCTCCAAACCTTCTCCAAATCTTCTCTTCTTTTGTTCTATAAAGAAAAGTGAATATTAATCTTCGAAAAATGGCCCAAATATCATGCTTTCGACTCACTTTAACTTCTTTGCTTCTAAATTGTGCCTAAAATCACATATGAGTCAAAGTGAGTATCTTAAGCATTTTCATAGCAATAATCACTAAGTGTTATAGAATAAATTCATAATCAATTAAGCACATATCAAAATACTTCCACTCAACCTTATTAGCAAGAAGTAACTACAACAGAATAATTGAACTACTAGACAATAGGGGTCATTTACAATTAGATCAAGATGCTCTTTTTGAAATGGCCAGGAACTTTTATTCACAGCTAATGGGACCTAAATTGACTGAACATCCCACAGAAAACATGAAAAGAATTCTAGCTAGTTCGATTCAAAGGGAACTTAAAGAAGCATTGATTCAGTCTTTTTCGAAACTAGAGATCAAGGAAGTTGTCTTCAAAATGCACCCTTCCAAAGCACCAGCTCCTGACAGATTTACTACTTGGTTTTTTCAACATACATGGGCTATCACAGGGACACTCTTCACCGAGGCAGTTTTGGAGTATTTCTCATCTGGAAAAATGTTGAAAGAAGTAAATAACACTTACGTGTGTTTAGTCCCTAAGAAGAAACACCCTTCGATCATGTGAGACTTCAGACCAATCTCCTTCTGCAATACGATCTACAAAACCATACCAAAGCTACTAGCAGATAGGCTGAAAAAGGTTTTTATGGAGATAATTGACAACTCATAAGGTGCTTTCATTCCAGATAGATGCATTAGGGATAATATATTTTTATTCCAAGAGTTGTTGAAAGACTACTCTTCAAGAAAGAGACTTGGAAGTTGCACAATGAAAATAGATTCTTACAAAGCGTATGATACAATCAACTGGAGGTATATAAGGATTTGCCTAGAGGTGATGGATTTTCGTAAGGAGTTTATTGCTTGGATTATGAGTGCTATCCAATCTTCTTTAATTAGTATCCTTATAAATGGCTCCCCTACTAAGCCTTTCAAGAATGCTAAGGGGATAAGATAAGGGGATCATTTATCCCTTTAACTTTTTACCATTGCAATGGAGGGTGTATCTAGACTACTTTAGGCTTTCACGACTCACAATGGCAATTTCAAATTTCATCATAAATTTGCTAAAATTTCCCTCACTCATATGATATTTGTTGATGACTTCATCTTATTTAATGGAGCAGATACGTACTCAATCAACATTATACGCCACACTTTCAATTTATTTTCCAAGTGGTCAGGTCTCAAGATCAATAAAGAGAAATGCAGCATTTACATTTCTTCGGATGTGAGCAATGGTGAAGCACTGAGCAGAATGATGGGGATGAACATTCAACCTCCTTCGATACGATATCTTGGTATGCCTATCACCACATCTAAGTTCAAGTATGTAGATTGTATCCCATTCCTTGAGAAGATAAAACTTAAGGTGAATTCATGGAAAAATAGAAGACTATCCTATGTAGCAAAAATCACTTTTATTATTTCTAACTGTTTAGTTTGTAGGTACATTGGATAACACACGTTGTCTTACCAAGGAGAATAACCAAGGAGATTGACAGGATGATAAAGTATTCCTTTGGTTTGGATGCACAAAATTAGTCAAAGCAGCCAAAGTAAAATGGTGTGCGGCCACAGCTCATAGGAAATAAGGGGGACTGAGTATAACAGCAATTTCGAACATGTGGAAAGTGTTAATGAGCAAGATATTTGGCAACTACTTAAAAAAAAAGAAAGCCTTTGGACCAAATGGATGCATGCATTTCACCTTCTCAATAAAAATTTCTGGCAAATTGAACAATCCAATAAGTTCTCTTGCCGGTTCAATGAGCTACTGAAACTAAGACAGTCGATATAGCCCTTCATTAAACATCGAGTAAGAGATGGAGAAAATACATAGGTATGGTTTGATAATCGGCTCAAGGCCAACCCTCTTAGAAACAATCCATCCTTAGAGCACCTTCGCCATAGACTCCCAATCAGCTCTAGAGTCACGGTTTTGATTCAAGATGGGGAATGGTTTCAAAAGTTTCGAGGTTACTCTGCATTACCTGAACACCTTCCACAATTGGGAGACAGCAGGGCTGAAGATGAAATCCTATGGACCCCCACCCTCGAGGAACATTTACAATTGCTTCATGCCATAAAATTATCATAATTGAGTCAGCCCTAGTATAGTGGTACAATCTCTTGTGGAATCAGTCTCTTAATCATAAAGGTTCATTTATCACGTGGTTAGCAATTAAGAATAAACTAAGGACAAAATGTTGTTGGTTCTCACCTACAAATAAAGCTTGTCTCCTTGTCATGCAGCGGATGAGGACAAGAATCACTTGTTTTTTGTTTATGACTACTCCAAAGTTGTATGGAACATGATCTTATACATGGTGGAAGCTGCAAACTATACCTAGTGGGAGCAGACGCTAAGCTAGATAATCAACCAATGCCATTACAATGTTGTACTCTTCAAAGTAGCATTCACCACTACCATATACATGTTATGGCAGGAAAGAAATAACAAACTTCGCAAACAAATTGAAGAAGATAAGCACAAGCGAGCGAATAAAATCCTCGACTGGATCTGAGCTGTCCTCATTGACAAACGAGTTGATCTTCAACTTTCTCTCCGTATGAAAGTCAAATGGTACTTATGATTAGCTATAGCTTAAACAGGTCTAGATATTTTTAAGCTAGTTTTGTTTCATTCCTAGGAAAAACCGATGCTGTGGGAGATAGATTAGAGCTCTCAATTTTTTATGAAATCATTGTAATGTTGTAATTTTGTCATAGCTTTTACTATAGTTTAATATATCTTTATTCATTTTTCAAAAATTATTTTGAAGTATTAATATTAGTGGTTAGTATGTGGATTAAAGTTGGAACATTAAGAAGTTGTCTAAACTTTCCACGTAGGATTAGCATTAAGTCAATTTTAATTAGTTATTCCAACAACCTGAATCAGTGAGTGCTCAAGTGGGATTGTAGGCACAATTGAGAAAATAATTGTGGAATAGTATTTATTATTAATTAATTTCATTAAAATTTTGTATTGTAAAATTGGATTACAAATCTTCTTTATTTGTGAATTGCTTAACATCATTGATTGACATAAGATCCCTAATAAATGTTTGAACGGTTTTGGTCAACTTCCAAGTCATATCATTCTATAGGAATTATAGCCCTTGCCGTCGGAATAAATAATTGCTTTAAAGAAATTGCACAAAATGTGCAAGTTACGACTAGTACACATAGTGGAGATACTCCCCAGTTTGGCATATGACCTTATAGTGTAGCATGAGGATCTTCCTTATGGAACATTTTAAATTTAATTTCAATTGAAGCTCTAAGTAATTTACCAAAAAAAGAAAAGAATCACTTGTTTCTATGGAAGATATATTACTTTTTCCTATTTACAAGAGATATTGTTCTATTTAAATTTGAGGAGATTCATGTTATTACATACTTAAATTTGAGACTAATTTTTAAAATCACTAAATATTATTAAC
>JAOQMM010139315.1:0-13545 GCA_027563515.1 Erythroxylum platyclados | reverse complement strand
TGCGTGCAAGAGAGATTCCGAGAGTGTTGAGTCCTGGTATTTGGGTTGCTGTTACTGCGGTTACACGAGACCCTACAACATTTGATACGTTGCCCGCTAAATGAAGGCCACTGATGGAGAAATCAGCGGCTCCAACCATCTTGGGGTCCTTGCAAGTTGCACCATTCACCAGTACTGCCATGAAAACATTAAACAAATCTTTACCAGAGACAAGCGATATTTTTAGATAACAAAACTTTGAATTTATAAATAACTGAGAAAACGCTTAACAATGGCAAGCAAAACATTATGAACATGTTATAATAGTTGAAGTGTCTTTGCTACCTTTGCCACTTGAATCTGCCACACAGAAGTCCTGGAGCGAGCTGGGATCAGATGCAAGAGCAAAGGAGGAATATAAAGCTAGAAAAGCAAATAACAAAATCCTACAAGCAGCCATGTTCAACTCCCAGCTAGGAATATGCTCAAAGCAGTCTAGATAAGTATGATATTATGTATGTATGTATAGCAGGAACTAACGTAGAATGTTGATTGCGAAAATGCTCGACATAGCGAACGTATATATATAGTGTTAAGAGTGCAATGCCAAGTGTAAGCTTCCAGTAGCAATGCCGTCCTGCTGAAAGAGTATAAATTATGCATGCTGAAAACCGCGTTAGTACACTAACGCAAAAATTATGTATTAACTTGGGCCAGAAAAGAATCATCATCTATGAGGAATTTTGAATGAAAAATTTAAACTTTGATGCTGTAATATTGCCAACGCTTAGATTCTCATACGGCATTCTAACATTTGACTGAAAGGTGAAGGCTTTGAGGAATGATAGGTATAAACTTTAAGCAAGTTATTGATGTGTCTCCTCTGATGACTTTAGCAAGAAGCCCTCATGTAGGCACTTGGTGAGATAGGGACGGCATACCTAGGGTATTTTCGGGTTTGAAGGCTCTAACACATTTAAATTTTAGAGATATTTTTATTAAGTTATTCCCTATCTCATTAAAAAAGTTTAGCAATGATGAGTATATTTTTAAAAATATAATTTAAAAGTTAAATAAATAAATAAATAAGTGACATATTCAACTAACTGAATATTAATAAAATTAAAAATCTGAACTACCCCTTCACAAACATTTTTTTTAATGAGATAATATATTTTATCGTAATCCTTTTGTTAATTTCGAGTAATTAAATCAACTTACTTGAAATTTATATTATAACTAATATTTACTATTGTAAAATAAATCAATTTTAAAATAAGATAATATGATGATATCTAGTATCATAAAATGTTTCTTTGGATATTATTAGAAGTAACATCGAGTAGGACCGGTTCCAAGCTTCCACTTTACCTAATTCAAAGCAGTCCTTCCAATTTTGCTTCACGGGGGCATATATTATTAGTCCTCAATTTGCTGCCGGCAATAACAATCCACTAAATGACAGTGCCACTGAAGAGGTATTAAGGACCACATTTCTATTGCATAATTAGAAGCTCAACAAGGTTTTTAATAATAGGTTTTCATAAATTGTTGGGAATTAAGTTCTTTGACAAAACATAGACACCGAAATCTTAGCCCAAGCTATCAAAAGAACTTGAATTATAATAATATATAGTTGATTAACAATTATTCTTCATATTAAATTAAGAAATAATATGATAAGACATTCTTTAAAAGGCTTAATTTGATAATAGAATAATTATTTTAGTATTATTTTCAAATCAATATTTACTAATATTGATTTCTTATTTTAATTCTTTATTATTTGAAATATATCAATAAAGTTCTCTTCGTTATAAATCGTGTTAAAAATTAATTATCTTAGTCATTTAATTTTATTATAAAATATTAGAGAAACTTTTCTTAAAATTTGCTATTTTATCAAGATGAAATAAAAACTGATATATAAAGTGTTAAAAATTTCCTTTAATTTATAGCATATATGTAGTATTTAAAAGAACTTTATTGATATATTTCTAATAGTAAAAGGATTGAATTAAAGAAATAGAAGTAGGAAGTTGAATTAGAAATTCAATATCAATAGGAACATTACAAAAATAAAATCCTTTTACTAATTATCAGATCTTAGAAATTTATTTAAGCTTAGAATTATTTTGCTAGGACTAGTAATTTTTTCATATATTTTGGTGCATATACTTCTCTTGATCTTTGATTTTATTCGTCCTTTCTCTATATACAAATAAGAATTTAATCAACTTCGTGCTTGATGTATAGCTATGTTTATATAGTGGAGAAAAAGCTCTCTAATGAAAAACCATTCATTTTCTAATATCCATTTTAAAAACGATATATGATTATAAAGATGAAGAAGTTATGATCTATGGTTATATCTTTATAGAAATCACATGTTAACTTTTGATTTTGACCGCTTTGCACGTTGGAGACATAAACTACCGTAACCAAATAGACTTCTTTATTGTGTTTTTAGCTTTTTGTCTGATATATATCATAACTTGTTTTTGTCCTTGGAATAAGGTGCAATTTAGGCTTTTTGAACTTCAAGAAATAAATTTCAGTAAAGAAAATGTCGGATAAAATTCAACAAGTTATGAATATATCAATTTTGTATAGCCCTAAATTTGATATAGTTTTAAAATAAAGGTGTGAAGTTAGATATTTTGCTCTTGAGAACAACTCAGTAGCATTATAAAATATTGTTAACACATAAATTGCTTTGGCTAGCACCCATTGCTTTTCTGGTGGCAAGCAAGTATATTGACAATCTTTTTTTGTCAACCTAATGAATACGTGTATTGCAGACTTTAATATCTTGAACATCAAATTCATCTAGTTAGACAATCTAAAACTTACTTTTTTTGTACACGAAATGTGTAGTTATGATGCAATTTCTTAATTTTTTAAAACTCTTTTGGGTATCAAACTCTAGTACATGATGCTAATTCAGATTGTATCACTAATCTCTTTATTACCTCAAATCCTTCCTTTACTATCAAATTCACAATATGCACAAAACAACATATGTGAAAGAACCTCTTACTAATCAACAGGTTCCTAACTTATAACTTATTTTTCAATTTTTTGATTATTGCATCATTTATGCTTCAGTTTTTCAAAGTTATAGTTGGGAGGCTTGGTGTTGATGTGCCAATCTATTAAGCACTTGGCCATTACAGTTACCAACCTTTACTTATATGTGATGTCAGCATATAAATACACCTTCCATTTAAAAACATGAACAAATGTCAATTATAAAATAATAAAAAATAAATGATAAAATTAAAAAATATTATTTACCTCATTAGTCAACTGTATAAAGTTTAGTCATTGTCAATGTAGTGTGTTGTCATTACGATATGATCCTTCTTTTGATTGTCGGTCATCCACATGTTTGATATGATGGCTATTTGTTCATGAATACTCAATAATGTCTTCAATTTTCTTTCTTTTGATCATCGTAATTCATGAAAATATCTTTCTTCATATTATTCTGAGTTAGGATCTTGAAGCTTAGTTAGAGTGAGGTGAGTAAAGTCCTAAGGTGGCTATTCATCACTGATGATTATCTTAGCTAGCAAAAAAAAAAAATTGTTGTTGTGATAACTTATGGTAGTCATTTCATTCTTCTTTTTCATTAGGTTAGGGGTAAAAAATGTTTGACCTTTTAATACGATCTTCTTTTTATTATGTTACTCCATTATCTCTTCAAATAAGAGTTTTACCTTTAGAACTCCCAACCAACATCTCGTGAATACTTACATTCAACTTTTTCAACTCCAGTACTTAATCTATTTTGATGAAGTGATTCTAAACATCACTTCGTAATAAACCAGTTCCTTTAGCTTAAATTGTTTCTTTACTTAGTATATTGCTGCTAAATACTATATTAGAACTCTCTACTAGTATACTACAACTACTGGATTAGAACTCTCCATAAAAAGGATTATGTTCTTCCATTTGAAAAAATAACATAAATTATTCTTTAACAATAGTATATCACTAGTTAAAAGAATTTATATTATTAAAAAACTACACATAAATCTAAACAAGACACTAATTGCCATTTCATAATCTTTGATGGCTAGCACGTGTAAATGGATTATTGTTAAGGGAATGATTTTGTATCATATACTATGAATTTCAATTTCATTTATATCCTTTATTCAATTTGAATTTGAGTACTAAGAATTCAAGTAGAAAGATATCTTATACAAATAAACTATAGAAGATAATAATAATAATAATAATAATAATAATTTATACTACAATGCACAAAGATAACAATAACTTTTATTCCAATTGAGCACTGCTAGTAATAACATAATAAATTGATAATTGTTACAACCTTGATTTTGTGAAATTAAATCCCGAAATAGTAAGTTAATCTTGACAAATCATATAAAACTTAAACCTCTCAGATCCATAATCATAAAGAAATCATTTCATATTAATTATCAATTTTATTAAACAAATACATTAAACAATAGATTAACCTTTTGGAGTAAAGAACAATAGAAGGAAAAAAAAGAACGAGTATATTAAAAGCTATATTGACCAAACTAGTGGCAGTAACTAAACAATCACAAAAGGATAAGGAATTTATTTTTAAAAAACTATATGTGCTAATCCAAATGAAAAAAAAAACTAAAGCATAACAATAAACAAATAAAAAGATATCGATGTAATTGTTTGCAAATAGTTTATATAAATAAATTTTTAAAGTGATAACAAAATTTAATGACCAAGAAACGAAACTAGATATCAACTAGAAATTCTTGTATAATACATCAGAAGGAACATAAGTAAAATAACAAGTCCATAAAAATTTTATTTTGAGCAGCCTAAATTATAATGTCCATAAACATCTCAGTCTCTAGTTATTGGACCATAGTTGATAAGTTCATCTAGTGTAAAAAAGTAACTTTCCTAATCATAACGGTGCAAAGAATCATATACAAGCAACCCACTTGAATAATATCAACAATAATGGAGATGAAGATCATACTAAAATATAATGAATCATAAATAACAAAAAGCAATCGGGTAGGATTACAGGCTTAAACAGTAAAAAAATGGAGAAGGCATACACTGACAATGAGGAGGACATTTAAGGAGACTGGTGGTGAGGAAGAATTCTAGGCAACTGGCACGGGTAAATCGGTAAAGTGAGAACGAAGGGGCACTATAAGAGGACTGTAAGAGGCAAATGGTGAGGAGATAGGAGAAGAGGGCACAATATTTAGTGAATTTTTAACAATTATGCTACAATGACTAAAGAGAGGAAGAGAGAAGTAGATACCAAGGTTTTGTCCATATTAAAACGATGTCATTTTGTTGATAAGAAAAACAACATCATTTTAACATGGTTTGAACATTGTCTGAATGAGACATTCAGGTTTTGAGTTAGACTAAATCATAGAGCCAAGCTTAAGCCCAGTATAAAGAAAATATTAAAAAAATCCCAAGCTTGACTTAAAGTCCATTCAAATCAAGCAAAGCCCGTAAACTTTAAAACGATTAAAGCCAGGCCAAATCGGGCTCAAGCACAAATGTTAGGCCTAAATATGACATGCCCAAAAGTGAACACCTAACTATTTATGATAAAAGAAAAAGCAAAAGAAAATAAGGATGCAACAAAGCAAAAAGATATACAAATGTGCTAATAAAAAATCACATGAAGGATAGATTATTCTTTTGTAAGGAAAAGGGCCACATAAAAAGTGTTAGATATGTAAAGTTTGGCTAAAGAAAGAAAGGTATTCATGTATCTTAATTGTATCATTGATCTAATTTCATTGATGTTCCTAGCTATACGTGATATTTTAGCCCAGTATAAAGAAAATATTAAAAAAATCATCTATGTACATTTAAATTTTCTTTAGCATACATTATGCTTAATTTTAAATTCCAATGTTTAATCACCGAATTCACATATGGTAAGTCATCTTTCATTTATATCTAGGTGTATGAAAAGTTTCATAAACATTCAAAAAGGTTCCGATATGGTTTGGTAAAAAAAATGGAAGCGAAAAACTCAAAATACTGCAATTTGGGCTAAGACCACCGTGGGTCTAAAAATAGGGAAACAAATCAGTCCAGAAATAAATTACACGATGGTCTCCATTTATTTCATAATTTTCACATAGTAAACATTAAATTTTGGCTTTTAGGTCTCCTAAACATTTGTTTACCTATATCTCTAGTTTCTATAACACTAAAAATCAGACCATTTGGACTTCTAAACCATGAGATATGTACCAAACATCATAAGCTGCTCCAATACAGGGGCAACATCATGTCACCATTTTCGATCTCAATTTCCAATGTCATAATGCCAGAATTAAGTCTAACTCTCTTTTATAGATTTTTATTTATATGTCGTAGGTTTTATCTCCAATTGGAGGCACCTAATTTAGAGGTCTATAGGCCAAGTTATGGCCAAAACAATGGGCCTGATTCAAGTGAACCAAGATCCTAACACAAAATTTCACTAAATGTTACTCTCTTTTGTCATATTTAACCAATTCCTTGTAAAATAACTCCAATACATCATTCCAGCTACCATTCCATGTCCAAATCAATCTTTGTACACATTTAAATATGCACACATACAGAAATTAACTAAGCGTAGTCTTAAACCTTAAAGTTTGTCAATTAGCTCTTCTTCTAGTGCTCTTCCTTCTCTTCTCCTTTAGCTTTACTTGATTCACCAACTAAAACATTGCAAATACATATCTTAATCCCATATCCATCCTTTTAATTCCAACTCTTCATGAGCAAAGCAAG
Organism: Erythroxylum platyclados; assembly: GCA_027563515.1. Lineage (NCBI taxonomy): Eukaryota > Viridiplantae > Streptophyta > Magnoliopsida > Malpighiales > Erythroxylaceae > Erythroxylum > Erythroxylum platyclados. Next base: position 6,780 of record JAOQMM010139315.1, on the reverse strand, counting down.
AAAGATGAAGATAAACCATAAACTTTTACCTTAATTTTCTTGTAGGATTAGCTTGATTCCTCATGCAAAATGACGTGATTAAGGAGATGGAATGGAGAGGAGATGAGAAAAGAAAATTCTCGAGTTAAAAGCCTACATACAAGTCCCTCTCGCCTCTCTTCTAATCCCTTTTTTATGAAGTTTTAGTTTTAGAGACATGTTTTAATCCCATTAGACCATACGTTGATTTTTGGCAAAATTGCACATTTGTTCCTTCTTCTTCCTTTAGTTCCCACGTTGGCCTATAAAATCATTAATTGATTTCTTTCTAGTCCATCTTTCACATATAATTATTCATGTCCATTCCTAAATGATGAAACTATCAATTTACCCCTGTTTTTTAAATTAATTTCCCTTATTATGCTTAGATACACTTAATTCTTTATGTTCACTTCTTAATATACACTAGACATATTATACTGCTTCTAGGGTATATATTGGGGCCTTACATAACTTGCAATTTGATATTGCTAAGTCATAGATTCTTTCTAGCACTGAAATTTCCTCCATACATGAGGTATTTAATAGGATACTATATACTGACACTATTGCCTTAGCTACTCTTACTACTCAGACCTCTAGTGCTCTTGTAAGTCATAATACTAGAAAATTATCCTTGAGGAATATTAATAAAAGAGGAATATGAAATTCGATTCAAAATAGATGCAAAATCATTTTTTTATATTGTCATGAAATGGGTTAAACCAAACAAACTTATAGAAACTACAAAATAAGAATAAAAAAACTCACTCAGGTCATGTCACTACTAATGCTACACCATCTGGCTTATTAGCTGAGAATACCCTTATAGTTTTTGCAGATTACTTTACCAAATTCACTCAGTACCAAAATGCACTGAAAGATTTATCTCACTCCTGTTACTAATTTAAGTAACACATTTGCATGTCTCCTTTACTCTTCCTCCCAGTGGGTCATTAATTTTGGTGCCTTCGATCATATGACAGGTAATCCTAATCTCTTATCTACTTTCTAGAAATACTCATATCCTTCCTATGTTACCTTAGCAGATGGATGCACTTCCTTTATCATTAGATCTAGCATTATTTAACCTACTTTGTTATTGTCATTTTCCTCTATCTTACACTTACCTAGATTCTCATTTAATTTACTATATGTGAGAAACTCACTCATCAATTAAAACTATTGTATCTCATTTTTTTGTTGATCGTTATCTTCTTCAGAATCTTATAATGAAAAAGATTATGAGTAAAGGACTTGCATCAGGTGGTCTCCACATTTTAGATTCCTAGGTGTCTCAACCTATCACCTGTTCTAGTGTCTCAACACACTTTAAAGCCTACTATTAGTTAGAACACCCCTCTTTACATTTGTTAAAGAAGTTATGTCCTCAATTTTGAAATGCTTCTAGCTTAGAATGTGAACTATGTCAACTTAGCAAGCACCATCATATGTCTTCCCTTCCTCGAGTTAATAAACAATCTAGTTTTTCTTTTGAATTAGTAGACTATAATGTTTGGCTTATCCTGTGGTGCCCAAACTAGTTTTCAATACTTTATTACATTTGTTGATAATTTTTCATGAGTGACTCGGCTTTATTTAATGAAAAATGGTTTGAATGTATTCTCTCATTTTAGTACTTTCTATACCAAACACAATTTAATCTTTCTATCCATACATTATGAAGTGACAACTCAAAAATTACTTTTCCACCTCATTTCAACAATACCTGCTTCAAAATGGTATTCTTCATCAATTTATGTGTTGACACACCATCTCAAAATGATGTAGCAGAAAGACAAAATCGTCATTTACTTGAAACTGCTAGAGCACTCTTGTTCGAAAAGAATGTTCCTAAAACATTTTAGGCCGATGCGATCTTCACAGCTTGTTTTCTAATGAATCAGATGCCCTCATCTATTCTTTAAGATGAGATTCCTTATAATGTCCATTTTCCTATTAAGCCCTTATTCTCTCTTACACCACGAATTTTTGGTAGTACTTGTTTTGTTCGTGATATTCACGCTTAGATTACCAACTTAGATGTAAAATTGTTAGAATGTGTACTTTTATGGTACTCTCATCTATAAAATGGATACTGGTGCTACTATTTAACTCTCAACAAATATCTTGTATCTACTGATGTCACATTTTTTAAAAACATTTCCTTCTTTCCTAGCTCTTTAATACCTCCAAAGTTAGACATTGATTTTTTAGTTTATAAGGTCATATATCAAAACAATAAAATTACTCTCATGCCACCACAACCACCATCTATTGATCTCGTCTATTCCAAAAGATGCAATCATCCTGATGCAAGCTCAATACCTGTGTCTTCTTCGACAGTGGATTTGACTTTAGATGATCTCCCCATTGCCCTTCTTAAAGGTAAACACTAATACACCTTTCCTATTTCCTCATTTGTGTCTTATGATAATTTATCCTCTCCTTTATTTTCTTTTATTGCCAGACTTGATTCCATATCTCTCCCAAAAATTATTTTTAAAGCTTTATCTCATCCTAGTTGATGTACTACTATGATGGAGGAGATGAATGCATTATAGGCTAATGGTACGTGGAATTTGGTAAACTTACCTATTCGAAAGAAATTTATTGGATGTGAATGGGTTTTTGTAGTCAAAGTTAACTCTGATGGCTCCGTGGCTCAACTTAAAGCACGATTTGTCATAAAAGTCTATGTTCAGAGCTATGATGTCGATTACTTTGGTACATTCTCACTTGTTGCTAAACTCACATCTATTCGTCTATTCATTTCTACAACAACTACATATAATTGGCCCCTACATTATTTAGATATAAAAAATTTCCTTCTTATATGGTGACCTCCAAGAGGAAGTGTACATGGAGCAATCGTTAGGGTTTATTGCTCTAGGGGAGTATGGCAAAGTTTGTCATCTTTGTAAGTCATTGTATGTTTTGAAAAAAAGTCCACAGGCTTGTTTTGGAAAATTTAGACGAGCAATAGAAACATTTGGATAGAATAAGAGCAAATCTGATCACTCAATCCTCACAATCTAAATATGGGATTATTCTCTTTGTTGTGTATAGGGATGATATTGTCATTACAGGAAGTGACTTTATAGGCATCTCATCACTAAATTCCTTTCTTCATAGTTAGTTTCACATAAAGGATTTGGGGGATCTATAATAGTTTCTCAGAGTAGAAGTAATAAGAAGCAAGAAAGGTATTTTTCTATCCCAAAGAAAATATGTACTTAAACTACTAACTAGAACAGGGAAGTTGGGAGCCAAGCTATGTAGTACTCCAGTGCCACCTAATATACAACTTATTAAAGATGGAGAGTTACTTCAAGATCTTGAAAGATATAGAATATTTGTCAAAAAATCAAACTATCTTATCGTAACTCATCCTAATATTGCATATTCTATCAATTTTGTAAGTCAGTTCATGTTTGCTCCAACTGTTCATCATTGGGTGGCCTTATAACAAATCTTATGTTACCTAAAGGGAGCTCTTGGATGAGGGATACTATATGAGAATCATAGACATACTCACATTAAATGTTTTTCATATGCTGATTGGGTAGGTTCTCAGATCGATCGAAAATCTACGACTAACTATTACATCTTTGTAGGAGGAAACTTGGTCTTATGGAAAAGTAAGAAGTAATCATTGTATCAAGATCTAGTGTAGAATATAAATACAGAGTTATGACATATGTAATATGCGAGATAATATGGATATATCAATTGTTATGTAAAATTGGTTTTAAAATCTCACTACCCTAAAAACTATGGTGTGATAATCAAACTGTTCTACGTATCACTTTTAATCCAATATTTTACATTGAAATTGACTATCACATCATTGTAAAAAAGTTCAACAACTTGATTTCTATAGAATATGTCAAAAATGGAGAACAACTTGGCAATATTTTTACAAAAATGGAGAACAACTTGGAAATATTTTTACAAAAGCCCATAATGATACTAGAATCAATTACATTTGTTACAAGTTAGGCATAATTAATATCTATGCTCCAACTTGTAGGGGAGCGTTACATAATAAGCATTTAGCTCCATTGATTATATTATTTATTACAGGGATTATAATCCCTTGATCTTAGGGATTACATTCCCTAATTTATATATCCACCTTTATACAGTGAAAATATGAAGTAAATACAATATTCTTATTTACAATAATCATAACATCATAACTAAAGGAAAAATAGAAAAATAAAAGAATCATGATGAGATCCCTTTTAATCTTTATGAAATCTACTTTAGATTGATAGTTATCCACTCTAAATGTTTTTTCTTGCGTATTTTTCGTTCTCTCTATCATCTTAGGCCATCAATTTATGTTTTTCTAAGCCTCCTTTGAGCTTCCTATGAACCTATTGTGGTCCACTCTGAACCTCACTTCAACTTTTCTTCGTTTCACCCTTTTATAGTTTAAAATTAAAGTTTCTGGAGTGGACATGGACACCCACATGACCTTATACATGAGCATGTCCTTTAATCTAGCTTCAATTCTTTGAAAATTGCATAGAAATGTGGTCTTAAGGAGTTACAAGGTCATGGATATGGTTCTATCAACCTCCATACGGATATGGTTCTGTCAACCTCCATACGGTCATGTCCCTTAAGGACAACTTTAATCTTTCATTTTTATACCTTGATTCCATTCAATTTTAGTTCCTTTTGACCTATGAAGGCAATTATGATCTAAATATATAATATGAATGAATTAAGTACCTAAAAAAAGAAACTCTCAACTAAACAAACTAAATGAACTAAATATGGGATTAGAACTATGGTCTATTTGGCATAGACTTTCCCTTCTGTCTATGATGAGGGTGACCATCAATTATCAGGAAACTTTCTATCCAACTTATAAGAAGGATACACTAAGGAAAATCATGAACTTAGTTGCTCATTTTAATTTTAAAACTATTTATAATGGATGTTAAGACTTCCTTTCTAAATGGAGATATTAAAGAGGAAGTATATATGACTCAACTTGAAGGGTTTGCTTTTAGTAAAAGAAATCAATTAGTTTGAAAGATAAAGAAGTCTATATATGAACTAAAATAAGCCTTATACCAATTTTATATTAAAATTTCCAAAGTTATAACCTCGTAGTTTTAAGGAAAGTATTGTTAATCAATATATATAGTAGGTTAGTGGAGTATATATTTGTTTTTAAACTTATATGTAGATGATATATTACTTATACCTACTGATTTGGGTTTGTTATATAATATTAATGATTTAATCTCTCTAAAACTTGGAAATGGAAGATAAGGGTGAAGCTTATTATGTCATTGACATAAAGATTCACAAAGGCAGGTTCAATAAAACATTAGGAATGTCTTACAAAGCTTATATTTAAAATTTTTTGAAAAGGCTCGTGATGAGCACATTTTCATCATCAATATCAACTATATCAAAGGAGACAAATTCGATCCAAATCAGTGACTAAAGAATATTTTAGAAAAAGAAACAATGAAGGAAATACCACATCCATCTATAGTTAGTAGCTAAATGTATGCACAAGTTTCTATAAGACTTGGTATTGCATATGTAGTAGGAATGTTAGGAAGATACCAAGGCAACTTGAGACTTAAACACTAGACAATTTCTAAGAAAGTTACAAGATATCTATATGGAATTTAAGAAGTACAAGCATACATAGAGGTGTTCTGATAACTTGGAGGTGATAGGCCATTTAAGTTCATATTTAATGAGATGCAAAGGCAATAAAAAATCTACGTATAGATATGCTTTTTTGTTTATTAGAGGTGGAATCTAATAGAGAAGCATTAAACATACCATAGTTTCCTTATTCAATACAGAAGCAGAGTTTATAAGTTGTCATGATGGGGTTATTCTCAAAGAATAATAAAACAGTAAGTCAAAACAAACATATTGATATAAAGGATTTGGTTGTTGGAGATCATGATAAAGAAAATATAATCACCATCGAGCATATCTGTTTTGAACTCATAATAGCTAATCTTATGAATAAGGGTTTATTGACATATTCACATAAATATCATGTACAAAATATTGGATTGTCTAATAGATTATGATTTAATATTTAAACTTTTCACTTTGTAACCATAGAGAAGATAAAGTATGTGCACATGCAATTTATTATGCTATCTCATTTGGCATACCTTGGATGGAATAAAATATGTTTTATTTATAAATTCGAAGTTTTTTAATTTTTATTTTCTTTGATATTATAAGGCATGGAACAAAGTATTCACATATTTAAAGTATAAATGTCATGGTTTATATTAATGAAAGTTTAAATTGAAAACCTTTTAGTATCCATTTTTACTTGTCACTTATTATATGATAAAGAATCTATGGGCCAAATGAAAAAATGATGGATGAAATATATCTCTCAAATATAGCCGTATGCACACAGTTAAAATTCAAATTGATTAAGGAGTTATTATTTTGATAATAACTAATTAATTATTTTAATTGAGTTCAAATAAAAAAATATTCATAATGGTGGGATATAATAAGGATATATATATTGGGTTATTATGGGTTCATAAACTAGCTTCTATATATATGCATGTATACCAACTTTTAGGTTTATTTAGAAAACTGAGACAATTTAAAAGATTATGCCATATAAAAATACCTTTTCAATTTCCACACAGTTACAAAAGCTATTAAAGATATACATATGGCCATGTCGACCACTGACATGGAGAATATGCATCCTTAAATGTGAGCATGTCCTCCAAAAATAGC